>JACEFZ010010958.1:0-22924 GCA_014155875.1 Cepaea nemoralis | reverse complement strand
TTTTTTGGGGGGAAAAGGAACAGTACAATACAAACGTGATTCGACGTAAGACACAGCAACCAAGTTCTATGGATTTATTGCCACATTAAATACAAACGATATTACAGCAATGTACAACATATAACTCACAACCACATTACAGCTCATAGGTCTGGCGCTCAAGATATCAGTCGTTCAGCTCACAACCACGGAGATTCACACAAACGCCTTGCTCTCGACACACACGTCCGTTAAAGTTGTCCTCCCAGCTTGGTCTGCGATTAACACACACACTGTCCACTGCCTCTCTCGTGGGTCCGGGCTTTGCGTGCGTCTGTGGGTCAGCGCTGGTCGCGTGTCAGGTAAGAATCTCGCCAGCCGACAACTCTTGTCCGCCGGGTGCCGTAACGATGTTGCTGCACACTTAGGCTCTGACACCTTCCTAAAATCAGGGAAAGATGGTTCCATTGCCTCTAGCTACAGACCAATTAGCCTCACCCTGTCTCTGAAAAACCTGGGCCCCTCATCATCACAGACTGCAGTGGTACATTGAAAGTAAAAACATCCTTGTGCCACAGCAGGCTGGCTTTAGGCAGTGCTACTCTACGGAAGATCAGACAACCTACCTCTCTCAAGAAGTGAGGATGCATTCCAAGAGAAGAAGCTGGTGCTTGCGGCATGGATAGATCTGAAGAAAGCCTTTGACAAAGTCTGGAAAGAAGGTCTGATGAAGAAACTGAGAAACTGCAAAGTCAATGGAAGAATGTACAAATGGGTGAGAAGCATACTTGCACAACAGAAGAGCCAGAGTACAGATAGACCGACTCAAGAGCAAGAAAGTACTACTGCGTCACGGTGTCCCCCAGGGCGGAGTCTTGTCCCCCACACTTTTTCTAATCTTCATCAATGATCTTGTTGCTCACCTGCCGCATGGAATTAAAGCGACAATGTATGCCGATGACCTGGTTCTATGGAGCACAAATGAATATGAATCAGTGGCCACCAAATTGCTACAAAGAGCTGTAGATACATTTGCTGCATGGGCAAATAGATGGTGTGTCAGCATAAACACTGACAAGTGCAGCACCACCCTATTTACCCTCTCTCCAAAACAAAAGGCAGGGATCATCCAGATAAATGGAAAACCCCTAAGAGATGATAAAGAACCAACATACCTTGGAGTAACATTTGATGGCAGGCTGACATGGAGAAAGCACATCAACAAATCAGTAGCTAAAGCCAGAAGGAAAATAGCCATTCTGAGAAAACTAAGTGGAACCACATGGGGAGCCAGTACGAAAATACTTAGCAAAGTTTACCAACAGAGCATACGACCACACCTGGAATATGGGTCAACTGCGTGGTGTTCAGCATCAAAACCACACTACAAGAGCTGGACAAGGTGCCAAAATCAAGCACTTAGAGTCACCACAGGAGGGATGAGATCAACCCCTATAGTGGAGATGGAGAACGTGGGGAGGACACAAGCACTGAGTGAGCGCAGAGATACGAAAACGCTAATACAAGCAGAAAAGTTCATCAGCTTGCCAGGCCACCCCATGAAGAACAGATTTGAAAACCTAGCTATGGGGCGGTTGAAAATAAGTAGTTTTATCCACCAGGCCAAACGACTCTGCAGAGAAACCCACTGATCTGCCCACAGTTGGTATCCCCCTAACAACTATTCCAGAGCGAACTCATGGGAAGATGAGCATAGACTATCGTTACAAATCCAGACAAAAGTGAGAGGAATATTTGACAAGGAAGAACAGAACAGTGTGCAGCGCAGAACAGCCACTCTCAGCTTCCTTGATGAAGAATACCCACAGGACCTCTGGATCCGTGTCTACACAGATGGGTCAGCACAAAATGCTGTTCGAAATGGAGGAGCGGGAGTGTACATAGAATACCCAAATAATGCTAGGGACACAGCCAGAGTACCGACAGGAAAGTACTGCCATAACTATGATGCCGAAATTGAGGCAATCAAGATAGCAACAGAGAAATTACTAAATAACAGCAATGGTACACAACCTGTGGTGCTACTGACAGATGCAAAATCAGTACTCGAGGCGCTCCTGTCTGGGAAATTGCCAGTACTAAGGACACTACTTTCTGAACTTAGCAGTCAGCATAAAGTCACCATACAGTGGATATCATCCCACTGTGGAGTACCCGGAAACGACAGAGCTGATCAATTGGCTAAGGAAGGAGCCAAAGAAGAACAGCCGGATGTGCCCGTTACATACCACCAAAAGAAAAGAATGATCAAATCAGTCAGAAAGCCACCAAAACCTGCTCAAGATGACTACCACGTTATGGACAGCCCAGAACAAGTCATTATTCTGCGCCTCAGAACAGGACACAATAGATTACGCAACCACATGTATACAAAATTCAAGATTGGTGAAACAGCCATGTGCACATGTGGATTGGCGTCGCAGACAGCAGAGCACATACTTCAAGACTGCCCAAAATATAACATATCTAGGCAAACCTTCTGGCCTAGAGAGACGACAGTGGAAGATAAACTCTATGGATCACTGTGTGAACTGAAAAAAAACAGTTCAATTCATGCAAGAGACGACATTGCAGATATAGACATATTTCAAGCGAACGAAAGAAGAAGAAGTAGAACAATTAGCGCTTGCTAGTATATAAATAGAAGTTCTTTAATGGTGTAATTTGTTGTTGGTTCTTCTTCTGTATTCTGTTCTTCCTGAGGTGTTGTTGAAGTCCTTGTTTAGCTGGTTTCTTTATATTGCTTGTATTATTTCTAATACATTTTATGTTCATTTTGCTTTGTTTGTTTTTATCTACTTCATTATAAAATGCCCATAGCATTAAACTATTCTCTATGTTATAAATTGTAGATGTATGGAGTCTACCACTTGGGCAAGCCAATTCTGATGGTCAAAGATCTGGACATGATCAAGGACATCATGGTGAAATATTTCAATAATTTTGTGAACAGACGTGTAGTCTTTGAGTTTGACGCTCCATTTAAAGAAAACATGTTGATGCTAAAGGATGAGCAATGGAAGCACGTGAGAAACACGGTCAGTCCTGCCTTCAGTTCAGGACGCATCAAGAGAATGTCACTCCATGTGGAGAGAAATGCACAGCGACTGGTGGATGTCTTGCGCGAAAAGCAAGAAAGAAATGAAAACATAGAACTCAAGAGTATTATTTCCCGTTTTACGTTAGACGTTATTGCAAGTACGGCTTTTGGATTAGAGACTAATACCATGGAGAACCCAGACAATGTATTTGCTGTTCATGCCAAGAACTGCACCGTTCGTCAATCATCTCTACTTGTACCTCTGGCCTTTATTCCCCCCCCCCTCCCCCGGCTGTTAAACTTACTACAAAGGGTAGGTTTCACTTTGATTTCAAAATAATCACTTCAGTTTTTTGCCAGAACTGTTGACGCAGCCATGGAACAACGAAAGGAAGAAGGACAAGCGGGAAAGTTCAACGACTTTATGGATCTCCTCATTAATGCCGAACAGGAGTCTGGGAAGTCTGAGAATGTTGCTTTGACCAGATCGGAAATCCACGCAAGGTTTCTTTATTGCTACTAAGTGTACTCACTGTTTTTAATCACTTAATAGACAGTAGCCATTAACAGGTATTTTATGGTTGTTTTGCTATGTGGCGATTTGGTAGCAGACCCCCTTACGTTGGTTTTCACATAATTGTATGAATGCTGGTTGTTCAGAAAGCAATGGCAAACTGCTGAACGAAAACTTGCCCAGGAATCAAAAACAGCCCAAATTTGCTGGAATTGACAGCTACCGCTTGTAAAGGATATACAAATAACTATGGTTGTTTGGTATGTTGTTTGTGAATATTATGCTATTACTGAGAGACTAAACTCTTAAGTTCCATGCACTGGCGTTTAGGTCGTCTGGTTGGTTGGTATGAACCATAAACAGAGCTTGCATCTATTAGATTAAGCTTGGTGTAGAGACTTTTCTCCCGACCCTATGTCATAGTCTACAAGGACTGTTGCAGGGCCCTCCTTCCTATCTACTAGCTCACAGACTGGAGTGGTGTTCTCCTTCCTATCTACCAGCTCACAGACTGGAGTGGTGTTCTCCTTCCTATCTACCAGCTCACAGACTGGAGTGGTGTTCTCATAGTGTGTGGTGTGGGGGATGTGTGTGATGGGTGCGGGGAATGTGTGTATGGGTGGGGGAATGTGTGTATGGGTGAGGGATATGTGTGGGTGAGTAGGGGATGTGTGGTGGTTGGGGAAGTATGTGTGGGTGATGGGTGTGTGTGGGTGGGAGATGTGTGCGTGGATGGGGAATGTGTGGGTGGGGGTGTGTGAGTAGCTTAGGGATGTGTAGGTGGGTGAGGGATGTGTATGTGTCGGGGTGGGATGTGTGAGTGGGTGGAGGATGTGTGTGGGTAGGGATATTGTGATCGAGAGATGTTTGGTTTGGGGTGATTGGGTGGGGTGTGTAGGTGCGTAGTGTAGGATGTGTGGGTAAGTGAGTGTGTGTTTGTGGATGGGTGGGGAGAGGTGTGTGGGGTGTTGGTTTGGGATATGTGTGTGGGTGGGGTATGTGTGTGTTGGTGGTGGATTTTTGTGGTGTGTGGGTCGGGGTATGTGGGGTAAATGGGTGAGGGTATCTGTGTGGGTATGGGTGGGGATATTGTGTAGTATGTGGGTGGGGGATATGTGTGTGGTGTGTAGGTGGGGATGTGTGGTGGTATGTGGGTGTGGGATGTGTTGGTGAGGGATATGTGTGTGTGCGGTGCGTGGGTTGGGAATATTGCGTGGTAGGGGATGTATGTGGTGTTCGGGTGAGGGATGTGTGTGGTTGGGGATTGGGTTAGGGCATGTGTGGGTGGGTGAAGGATGTATGTGTGGATGGTAGGGTGTGTGTGTGAGTGGATTGGGGATGCATAGGTTGGTAGGGAGATGTCAGTTGGTGGGGATGTGTGTGTATGGTTTGGGGATGTTTGAGTTGATGTGCAATGTGTGGGTTGGTGGGGGATGTGTGTGAGTGGGTGGGGAATATGTGATCGATGGAGGTATGGATGGGAGATGGATGGTTGGAGGTGTGGGTTGGGAGAGGATGTGTGGGTTAGGATGTGTATGTGGGTGGACGTGAGATGTGTGGGTTGGTGGGGGATGTGTTTGAGTGGCGAGTGTGTTTTGGTTGAGGAAAAGGTGAGGGCAATGTGTGTGGGTGGGGGATGTGCGGGAGGGAGATGGGTCGGTTGGTTGGGTATGAATGTGTCCCTGGGTGTGTGTGTGGGTGTGTGTGTGGGTGGGGTGATGTATGGGTAGGTGGGAGATGGGCCTCATAACATGATAATTTGCCTTGTTTATGTTTACAACATTCATTTCACAATGTTTATTTTTCTTCCTATGTAAATGTATAATGATCTTGGTGAACGAAAGACGAGTGATTGGAAGGGCCGAATATAAGACGAGCCTGCGTGTCCAATTTGTGACCCTTTTAAAATAAAGTTGATTTGATTTGATTTGATTTGATTTTATCTAACAGCTCACAGACTGGAGTGGTGTTCTCCTTCCTATCTACCAGCTCATAGATTGGAGTGGTGTTCTCCTTCCTATCTACTATCTCACAGATTGGAGTGGTGTTCTCCTTCCTATCTACTAGCTCACAGATTGGAGTGGTGATCTCCTTCCTATCTACAAGTTCACAGACTAGAGTGGTGTTCTCCTTCCTACCTACCAGCTCACAGACTAGAGTGGTGTTCTCATTCCTATCTACTAGCTCACAGATTGGAGTGGTGTTATCCTTCCTATCTACAAGCTCACAGATTGTAATGGTGTTCTCCTTCCTATCTACAAGCATCTCAGACTGGAGTGGTGTTCTCCTTCCTATCTACAAGCTCACAGACTGGAGTGGTGTTCTCCTCCCTATCTACAAGCTCACAGATTGGAGTGATTTTCTCTTTCCTACCTACCAGCTCACAGACTGGGGTGGTGTTCTTCTTCCTATCTACAAGCTCACAGATTGGAGTGATGTTCTCCTTCCTATCTACCAGCTCATAGACTGGAGTGGTGTTCTCCTTCCTACCTACCAGCTCACAGACTGGAGTGGTGTTCTCCTTCCTATCTACTAGCTCACAGATTGGAGTGGTGTTCTCCTTCCTATCTACCAGCTCACAGATTGGAGTGGTGTTCTTCCTATCTACAACCATCTCAGACTGGAGTGGTGTTCTCCTTCCTATCTGCCAGCTCACAGACTGGAGTGGTGTTCTCCTTCCTATCTATCAGCTCACAGATTGGAGTGGTGTTCTCCTTCCTATTGACCAGCTAACAGACTGGAGTGGTGTTCTCCTTCTTATCTACCAGCTCACAGACTGGAGTGATGTTCAATTTCCTATCTACCAGCTCACAGACTGGAGTGGTGTTCTCTTTCCTATCTACCAGCTCACAGACGGGAGTGGTGTTCTCCTTCCTATTGACCAGCTAACAGACTGGAGTGGTGTTCTCCTTCCTATCTCCAAGCTCACAGATTGGAGTGGTGTTCTCCTTCCTATCTACCAGCTCACAGATTGGAGTGGTGTTCTCCTTCCTATCTACAAGCTCACAGACTGGAGTGGTGTTATCCTTCCGGTCTACCAGCTCACAGACTGGAGGGGTGTTCTCCTTCCTATCTACCAGCTCACAGATTGGAGTGGTGTTCTATCCTATCTACCAGCTCACAGATTGGAGTGGTGTTCTCCTTCCTATCTACAAGCTCACAGACTGGAGTGGTGTTATCCTTCCGGTCTACCAGCTCACAGACTGGAGGGGTGTTCTCCTTCCTATGTACCAGCTCACAAACTGGAGTGGTGTTCTCCTTCCTTTCTACCAGCTCACAGATTGGAGTGGTGTTCTCCTTCCTATCTACAAGCTTACAGACTGGAGTGGTGTTCTCCTTCCTATCTACCAGCTCACAGATTGGAGTGGTGTTCTCCTTCCTATCTACCAGCTCACAGACTAGAGTAGTGTTCTCTTTTCTATCTACCAGCTCACTGATTGGAATGGTGTTCTCCTTCCTATCTACATGCTCACAGATTGGAGTGGTCTTCTCCTTCCTATCTACAAGCATCTCAGACTGGAGTGGTGTTCTCCTTCCTATCTACAACCATCTCAGACTGGAGTGGTGTTCTCCTTCCTATCTACTAGCTCACAGACTAGAGTGGTGTTCTCCTTCCTACCTACCAGCTCACAGACTAGAGTGGTGTGCTCCTTCCTATCTACTAGCTCACAGATTGGAGTGGTGTTATCCTTCCTATCTACACGCTCATAGACTGGAGTGGTGTTCTCCTTCCTATCTACAAACTCACAGATTGGAGTGATTTTCTCTTTCCTACCTACCAGCTCACAGACTGGGGTGGTGTTCTTCTTCCTATCTACAAGCTCACAGATTGGAGTGATGTTCTCCTTCCTATCTACCAGCTCATAGACTGGAGTGGTGTTCTCCTTCCTACCTACCAGCTCACAGACTGGAGTGGTGTTCTCCTTCCTATCTACTAGCTCACAGATTGGAGTGGTGTTCTCCTTCCTATCAACAAGCTCACAGATTGGAGTGGTGTTCTCCTTCCTATCTACCAGCTCACAGATTGGAGTGGTGTTCTTCCTATCTACAAGCATCTCAGACTGGAGTGGTGTTCTCCTTCCTATCTGCCAGCTCACAGACTGGAGTGGTGTTCTCCTTCCTATCTACCAGCTCACAGACTGGAGTGGTGTTCAATTTCCTATCTACCAGCTCACAGACTGGAGTGGTGTTCTCTTTCCTATCTACCAGCTCAAAGACTAGAGTGGTGTTCTCCTTCCTATTTACCAGCTCACAGACTGGAGTGGTGTTCTCTTTCCTATCTACCAGCTCACAGATTGGAGTGGTGTTCTCTTTCCTATCTACCAGCTCACAGATTGGAGTGGTGTTCTCTTTCCTATTGACCAGCTAACAGACTGGAGTGGTGTTCTCCTTCCTATCTACCAGCTCACAGACTGGAGTGATGTTCAATTTCCTATCTACCAGCTCACAGACTGGAGTGGTGTTCTCTTTCCTATCTACCAGTTCACAGACGGGAGTGGTGTTCTCCTTCCTATTTACCAGCTCACAGACTGGAGTGGTGTTCTCCTTCCTATCTACAAGCTCACAGATTGGAGTGGTGTTCTCCTTCCTATGTACCAGCTCACAGATTGGAGTGGTGTTCTCCTTCCTATCTACAAGCTCACAGACTGGAGTGGTGTTATCCTTCCGGTCTACCAGCTCACAGACTGGGGTGGTGTTCTCCTTCCTATCTACAAGCTCACAGACTGGAGTGGTGTTCTCCTTCCTATCTACCTGCTCACAGATTGGAGTGGTGTTCTCCTTCCTATCTACTAGCTCACAGACTAGAGTAGTGTTCTCTTTCCTATCTACCAGCTCACAGATTGGAGTGGTGTTCTCCTTCCTATCTACATGCTCACAGATTGGAGTGGTCTTCTCCTTCCTATCTACAAGCATCTCAGACTGGAGTGGTGTTCTCCTTCCTATCTACAAGCATCTCAGAATGGAGTGGTGTTCTCCTTCCTATCTACAAGCATCTCAGACTGGAGTGGTGTTCTCCTTCCTATCTACAAGCTCACAGACTGGAGTGGTGTTCTCCTCCCTATCTACAAGCTCACAGATTGGAGTGATTTTCTCTTTCCTACCTACCAGCTCACAGACTGGGGTGGTGTTCTTCTTCCTATCTACAAGCTCACAGATTGGAGTGATGTTCTCCTTCCTATCTACCAGCTCATAGACTGGAGTGGTGTTCTCCTTCCTACCTACCAGCTCACAGACTGGAGTGGTGTTCTCCTTCCTATCTACTAGCTCACAGATTGGAGTGGTGTTCTCCTTCCTATCTACCAGCTCACAGATTGGAGTGGTGGTTCTTCCTATCTACAAGCATCTCAGACTGGAGTGGTGTTCTCCTTCCTATCTGCCAGCTCACAGACTGGAGTGGTGTTCTCCTTCCTATCTATCAGCTCACAGATTGGAGTGGTGTTCTCCTTCCTATTGACCAGCTAACAGACTGGAGTGGTGTTCTCCTTCTTATCTACCAGCTCACAGACTGGAGTGATGTTCAATTTCCTATCTACCAGCTCACAGACTGGAGTGGTGTTCTCTTTCCTATCTACCAGCTCACAGACGGGAGTGGTGTTCTCCTTCCTATTGACCAGCTAACAGACTGGAGTGGTGTTCTCCTTCCTATCTCCAAGCTCACAGATTGGAGTGGTGTTCTCCTTCCTATCTACCAGCTCACAGATTGGAGTGGTGTTCTCCTTCCTATCTACAAGCTCACAGACTGGAGTGGTGTTATCCTTCCGGTCTACCAGCTCACAGACTGGAGGGGTTTTCCTCCTTCCTATCTACCAGCTCACAGATTGGAGTGGTGTTCTATCCTATCTACCAGCTCACAGATTGGAGTGGTGTTCTCCTTCCTATCTACAAGCTCACAGACTGGAGTGGTGTTATCCTTCCGGTCTACCAGCTCACAGACTGGAGGGGTGTTCTCCTTCCTATGTACCAGCTCACAAACTGGAGTGGTGTTCTCCTTCCTTTCTACCAGCTCACAGATTGGAGTGGTGTTCTCCTTCCTATCTACAAGCTTACAGACTGGAGTGGTGTTCTCCTTCCTATCTACCAGCTCACAGATTGGAGTGGTGTTCTCCTTCCTATCTACCAGCTCACAGACTAGAGTAGTGTTCTCTTTTCTATCTACCAGCTCACTGATTGGAATGGTGTTCTCCTTCCTATCTACATGCTCACAGATTGGAGTGGTCTTCTCCTTCCTATCTACAAGCATCTCAGACTGGAGTGGTGTTCTCCTTCCTATCTACAACCATCTCAGACTGAGTGGTGTTCTCCTTCCTATCTACTAGCTCACAGACTAGAGTGGTGTTCTCCTTCCTACCTACCAGCTCACAGACTAGAGTGTGTGTGCTCCTTCCTATCTACTAGCTCACAGATTGGAGTGGTGTTATCCTTCCTATCTACACGCTCATAGACTGGAGTGGTGGTTCTCCTTCCTATCTACAAACTCACAGATTGAGTGATTTTCTCTTCTCCTACTACCAGCTCACAGACTGGGGTGGTGTCTTCTCCTATCTACAAGCTCACAGATTGGAGTGATGTTCTCCTTCCTATCTACCAGCTCATAGACTGGAGTGGTGTTCTCCTTCCTACCTACCAGCTCAAGACTGGAGATGGTGTTCTCCTTCCTATCTACTAGCTCACCAGATTGGAGTGGTGTTCTCCTTCCTATCAACAAGCTCACAGATTGGAGTGGTGTTTCTCCTTCCTATCTACCAGCTCACAGATTGGAGTGTGTGTATCACTTCTTATCTCTTCTTATCTACAAGCATCTCAGACTGGAGGTGGTGTTCTCCTTCCTATCTGGCCAGCTCAAGACTGGAGTGGTGTTCTCCTTCCTATCTACCAGCTCACAGACTGGAGTGATGTTCAATTTCCTATCTACAGCTTCACAGACTGGAGTGGTGTTCTCTTTCCTATCTACCAGCTTCAAAGACTAGGAGTGGTGTTCTCCTTCCTATTTACCAGCTCACAGACTGGAGTGGTGTTCTCTTCCTATCTACCAGCTCACAGATTGGAGTGGTGTTCTCCTTCCTATGTACCAGCTCACAGATTGGAGTGGTGTTCTCTTTCCTATCTGACAGCTCAACAGACTGGAGTGGTGTTATCCTTCCTATCTACCAGCTCACAGACTGGGAGTGGATGTTCTCATTCCTATCTACAAGCTCACAGACTGGAGTGGTGTTCTCCTTCCTATCTACAGTGCTCACAGACTGGGAGTGGTGTTCTCCTTCCTATCTTACCTAGCTCACAGACTAGAGTGGTGTTCTCTTCTATCTACCAAGCTCACAGATTGGAGTGGTGTTCTCCTTCCTATCTACAAGCTCAAGACTGGAGTGGTGTTCTCTTCCTATCTACAAGCTCACAGACTGGAGTGGTGTTCTCTTCCTATCTACCAGCTCACAGACTGAGTGGTGTTCATTTCCTATCTACCAGCTCTCAGACTGGAGTGGTGTTCTCCTTCCTATCTACTAGCTCACAGACTAGAGTGGTGTTCTCCTTCCTACCTACCAGCTCACAGACTAGAGTGGTGTTCTCCTTCCTATCTACTAGCTCACAGATTGGAGTGGTGTTATCCTTCCTATCTACAAGCTCATAGACTGGAGTGGTGTTCTCCTTCCTATCTACAAGCTCACAGACTGGAGTGGTGTTCTCCTTCCTATCTACCAGCTCACAGACTGGAGTGGTGTTCAATTTCCTATCTACCAGCTCACAGACTGGAGTGGTGTTCTCTTTCCTATCTACCAGCTCACAGACTGGAGTTGTGTTCTCCTTCCTATTTACCAGCTCACAGACTGGAGTGGTGTTCTCTTTCCTATCTACCAGCTCACAGATTGGAGTGGTGTTCTCTTTCCTATCTACCAGCTCACAGATTGGAGTGGTGTTCTCTTTCCTATTGACCAGCTAACAGACTGGAGTGGTGTTCTCCTTCCTATCTACTAGCTCACAGACTGGAGTGATGTTCAATTTCTTATCTACCAGCTCACAGTTTGGAGTGGTGTTCTCTTTCCTATCTACCAGCTGACAGACTGGAGTGGTGTTCTCCTTCCTATCTACAAGCTCACAGATTGGAGTGGTGTTCTCCTTCCTATCTACCAGCTCACAGATTGGAGTGGTGTTCTCCTTCCTATCTACATGCTCACAGATTGGAGTGGTCTTCTCCTTCCTATCTACAAGCATCTCAGACTGGAGTGGTGTTCTCCTTCCTATCTACAAGCATCTTAGACTGGAGTGGTGTTCTCCTTCCTATCTACTAGCTCACAGATTGGAGTGGTGTTCTCTTTCTTATCTACCAGCTCACAGATTGAAGTGGTGTTCTCCTTCCTATCTACAAGCTCACAGACTTGAGTGGTAATCTCCTTCAAATCCGCATCCAGCCAGATGTTTTTAAACTACCTTCTACCAGGTCGACACAGTTTTATATAGATACCAGAAAGTGTTATGGGAAGTGATGGCGGCCAGCTGAAGGGCAATATTAACAACATCACCTGTAGAGTGCTGTTTTTTCTATTTAAATATGGGGCTAGTATCATATATTCAGTACACCTCAAGACGTGAAAACAGGTCATTAAGGGCAAGCCATTAATCGTGGCCACTACCTTTCATGAACTCTTTGTTTTATTTCCTTATATTTTTCAATCTTTCAAATATAACTGTTGTCGTTGTTGTTGCAATGTATATGTGTTACACTATTACAGTTGGGGAGGAGAGGAGGATCCGTGAGAACAACTAACTGTTATTTTTAAACATATATTAATCTCATCATTGTCGTGTATCAAGTCCTTTGCAGAATGACGCTCTCATTACTGCCAGCCGAAAGATCTTCCATCCTTTGCCAATGTCCCTGAGGCCGTGAATTTTCACTTCCAATATGTCTTTATTGTCCCGTGTCCATCCCCGTGTAAGTCTTCCCATGCCTATTCTTTCTAAACCCATGCCTTCAATCTCAATTAATCTCATTAACGCGGAAACAATTCAGCACCAAACATTAGATAATCACACAACCTATTTAAGTTGAGACCCTGCGTAGAACCATCATTAGAGAAGGCTCATTCAATGGCCAAGTAAATATCCAAGATCTACAACAGATAGCAGCGAACCGCCAGGCATGGAGAGACAGGACTTCTGCCCTATGCGCCGCCTTAGGCTCAAGAGGAAAGACTAACTAATTTAAGTTACAACTTAATAGTACCGCGTATCTATTTCTATTTATTTGACTTTTTCAGGGACAAGTGCTGGTGTTCATCCTGGCTGGCTTCGACACCGTAGCAACAGTTTTGTCTTTCACGCTATTTCTCCTGGCCAGAAACCCCGACTGTTGCCAGAAGGCACAGAAGGAGATTGATGAGAAACTTGGGAACGAAGCTCCCAACTATGACAACGTGCAAAGCCTCAATTACATGGACATATGTATCAACGAGTCTATGAGAATGTTCCCTCCGGGGTTTCTCATTGACAGAGTCTGTACTGAAGACACAGTAATCCAAGGAGTTCACATACCTAAAGATATGGTTGTCACAGCTACTGTCTATGCCAGTGTTTCCCAACGTAGGGCCCACGCCCCACAGGGGGACAATTCGATTGTTAAGGGGGGCAATTCGAAAATGGAAAAAATCGGCTGGATATAACAAAACGGGGAGACTTGAGACTGAAGTTAACTAAATTGGAACCTGACATAAAATCTTTTTGCAGCAAGCATCAAGCGCAAGGATCTCTTTAAATTTAAATAATTACTAATAATTAAACTAATATAGAAAAATCTTTCATTAAAATTATTTTGTACTTGAATTTCAGTTCTCCATTGTATGTTTTGAAAATTTACACTTACTTACTGTGTTTGCTCAATAATTTCCTAGTGATTTCTTCCTAACACCTATCGGTCCTTTGGCTAGGATCGGGTGCATTTGCTGCTCTCTTTCCCCCCCCCCCCCCCAGTAGTGCGCCTGGTCTGGTCGGGGGTCGGGATGATCAAATAAAAACCCATCACATATCTTCGCCTGGTGGACCACTGTGGGCAATAGCTCACAGTGAGACTAAGGGTTCACACAAACAGGGGGGGGGGGGGGAACCAGCTTGTCTGGGGTAACCGCCAAATAATAAAAAAATTTATTCACCCAACACAACCGACACACAGGGACGCGGGATTTGGGGAAAGGGGGGGGGGGGGGGGGGGTGCGGCTCTGGCCCCTCTGGGAACCGTGAGCCCTTCTAAACCAAATTATAGTTTCTTTAGTGAACATTTCAATTTTTGAATATTAAAAATGATGCATATGTTGGGGGGGGGGGGGGGCTTTAGAATTTTAGAAAGGCTTAGGTGGGGCATAGCACAAAAAAGGTTGGGAAACACTAGTCTATGCCATTCATCATGACCCAGAAATCTGGCCGGAACCAGACAAATTCCAGCCTGAAATATTCACAAAGAGGCCTGCCATCCGTTCGCCTTCATGCCGTTTGGAAATGGACCAAGGAACTGTATTGGCATGAGATTAGCTTTGCTGAAACTTAGGGTCGCTCTAGCGTATGTCTTGAAGTCATTGACCCATGTGAAGTGTGATAAAACTGTGTACCCTGTAACTCTGAGTAACTTTCAGCTTACGGTTGACAAAGGCTTGTGAGTGAAATTTAATGCCAGAAAGTAATAAAATCCTGCTCTGTGGCGAAGGAGTTGCGGACGCATCGCGTAATCCCACATACTACGTTCGAAACACAGCTGCGGGTGATTTAGCAGAAGACTGCCTTGCGTTGGTTTCAATATAATGGTATTTGTGCTGATCGTTCAGAAATCAATGGCAAACTACTGATCGTAAACTTGCCTTTACATCACACATAGACAAAAAAATGCTGGAGTTGACTGCTACGTCCTGTAAAGGATATGCAACTAACTTTTTTCGTTTAATTATAGACGAACTATAGTATATATTTGAACCTTAGTGTACCATTAATTATACCAATTGCGTAGCATACTACTTCGTGCACATCTAATATACCACTTAGTTTACTACCTATTACATCACCTAGTATAACACTTTGTAATCCACGTAATACACCAACAGTACTGCCACCTTGTACACTATGTAGCATAGTGTGTAGAATACCAGTTGTATTACCACCCAGTATATCACATAGTATAACATTCAGTATACCATGTAGTTTACCATTTATTATAGTTTACCTGCAACAGTACCAGATAGTATGCCACATAGTATATAATTTACAATACCACTAAGTATACCAGCTAAAGTACCACCTTGTATACCACTTCGCTTACCAACGATACTATCACTTAGCATACCATTTAGCATGCCAACCTTCATTGTGGAGACGGCAGCTGATTGACTGACGTTTACCATTTAATACACCAGATGATGTGCTACTTATTATACTACTTACTATGCCATTTAGCATGTCAGTTTGTATCAATCAATCAATCATGTGCCATGCCGGAAAGCGTGGGCGGTCATGTCTCGCCATTTCACTCGATCACCAGATTCATGGATCAGCTCAGTGTTCCTGTCTCTACCATGCCATGTGGCCAAGCCATCCAGGTATTTTCCTCTCGGTCTTCCTCTCGGTCTGTTCCCTTCGATCTTGCCAGTTGTCACCAAGTTCTCAGATCCATTTCTTCCCATAACATGTCCAAAATATTTTGACTGTCTACGTCTAATTTCTCTAATCAATTTACGAGTTTCATTTATCTCCAGGAGAACTTGATCATTGGTTTTTCTATATGTCCATGGTATTCTTTGCATTTTCCTCAGAAACCACATTTATGCAGCCATCAGATGTTTTTCAGCTTGTCTGCACATTGTCAGAGTTTCACATCCATACAAAAGAACAGGCTTTATGTATCCCCTCAATACTCTTTTTCTTGTTTCAATTGACATATTTTTTATTGGTCAGAATGTTTTTCATCTTGCTAAAGGCTACTTTCGCCATGGCGATTCTTGTTCTAATCTCTTCAAGGCATCTCCCATCAGATGTTATCACTGTTCCGAGATAATTGTACCGTTTCACTTGTTGAAGAATATTCCCATTTACTTGTATATTACATTGTGTTTGTATACTAAGATTTAGCTGACTCAGAAAGGACAGCGTCGATTGTTTTAAATGTAATCACGTGTTTTTTTGTTTGTCCAACACACGTTTTGCAGACTTGTTTTCCAAGCTGAAAGGTGACACCAATATGCATGTCATTAGGCATAAGTACAGGGTGTATTTTTAATGACTGTAGTTTTTGAAAATATTGTCGTTCCGTGTTTTGTATTCGCCCTCTGTGGTGATCATGCAACATAATACGTAAACACAAAACTTGGACATGGGCTAACGGGGATATGGCTCGCCATAGGGGATGGACTCCCTATGGTCAGATTCGTGTCCTAAACCTGCGACTGGCCTAGCAAGCCGGCAGGGGATCTTCATACTGCTCGTAGAAAAACTAAGAAGTATAAACGGACTAACCCTAATGGATATAGACCCGCCAATGTTAATGGACTACGACACTTGTGGGCAAACTACGGCCAGCGGGCCGCATGCGGTCCGCCAACTGATTTTATGCGTGGGCATTTAGAAATAAAACATTTTACTTCGTTTTTAAGTTATTTTGTTGAATTTTACAGAATTTCATGTATCGTTATTATTGTTTTAACATTTTTTTTTCTTTCTAATTATCTATTTTTGTAAACAGTCCTTGACCTTCGTAATCTAATGCTTCTTCCTCTTCTTCTTTCGCCTTAAATATGTGTAGCCGAGGGGAAAAGACAAGGAAAGTAAAGACTGATGCTTCCTTTGCTACGGTACTAAGAAGTATAGAGTAACTCTGACTTCGTTACGGACAAAGAAGAGAAGTAGTAAAGAGAGAGAACCTCACACCGTCCTCAACTGATAAATAAAGATATAGTGATTAGATAAGAAGGTACGAGGTCTTTGACAGAGGCAGAAACTATTTTATAGATGTTCACACAGGAACATCATGTTAGAGCCCAAGCAATGAATTAAGGTGTTAGGTTGTGGTAGAAATGGTGGTTGTAAAAACTAAAAGAGACTAAACAAACAAACCAAGGACAAATAAACAAGCTCTTTATTTATTTCTTCTAACAGGCCATGGATAACACATTGCATGTCAATAACAGATAAAACAGACAACTGTATATATCAAACAAGAACAGTGTGTAACCCCTAACCAATCAGCAGCACTTAAGACAACAGGGTACACCAAGTACCACAACACAGGTGTTCCAAACAATAGCTGGTTAGACTGACACAATAAAGAACCTTGACACAAGCAACACTGCACAGACCATAAGGCACTACGAAAACATAAGTTACACAACATAAATCCTAAGACGCGACATAAACAACAGAGTTGTGACACAAATTACTACACCACCAAGAACCCAGCCCTTCTGACACTAACTAGTCAGCCTCTCCTGTAACAATGGAAAACAATCTATGATTATCATTGTAAAGAAAAAATATTAAACACATGAGGCAATGAGCACATACAATATAACATATGAATTAACCTATAGATCTATTTTGCTATTCCCTCCACTTGTACTACTGCTATTCTGAGGTAACCCTTGATGTCTGGCATGATCATTCTTTGCTGCCTCATTCTTCTTCAAGGTAACTACATCTCTAATTGTTAAATGCAACAATCAATGGTGCATCATCGGATCACCCACTTTATTAGTCTCCTCCAGTTGTGCCACTGCTATCATGAGATTATACTTGATATTGCTAGGACTGAACTCCTAATGCCATAATCTTAGCCTGCTCCATCTTTTCATGCAGCCCAACATTCCCTTACACCAGACATCACAAGCAAATGCAACATCCTCAACACTGATTTGGCTAACAAACCATCAGACATTGCAATGCAACACAACATCTCAACACTGATTCGTTACATGCATCAGACAATTACAAGCAACACACTAAGACATCTCAACACTGATTCAGTCATTGTACAACCACACATTCAGTAATGGAATGACATCTTTGTGTTGATAAATCAGGCTACCATTCCTACATACCAAAATGGCTACATTTACAAAGGAACATAATAAGTTCCATTGCCTACACCTCATAATATTTTATGCATTAATGTGTACAAGTCCTGGTAACACAGGACAACACACAGTTTTCCTATAGACCACATATTCATAGAACACTATCAATGTTCAGTCCATGATAGCCAACAGATCAATACAGCAATGCTAATTCCTTACTGTACACACACCGGCAACTGTTTTCTACGTATAAAAAATATATGACAGGTTGTACTCCTATGTTCCACATATGATGGCACGCTTTACTCCTATACAACAATACGCAACAGTATAGACTCCGCCACCATCAGACATTCAGTTGCCTCAGCACAGGGACTTCACTGGACAACTAGCCCAACAATGTCCAAGTTTGCATGAAGAATACCAGCACTAATATACCATACAAGTTACAGCACTTGATTAGCATTACAAACTAACAACCAACAAGCAAAACATGTCTAACTATGAAAAGCAACAGACACATATACAATGTGGAATCACCATATTTGTAGAATGTGACAATGTAACACTTGCACATAGAAGAATCACAACATTCACAGAAAGTTAAAGATAAACATGTATTACACAGGAATTCAGTTGAGGAACTCTCTGATGCCACTAAGACAGTTCATAAAATAAACACACCATAGTATCGAGTGAAAGTACACAAATAGTGGTAAGAGTGCATCATTCATATGAATGACAGAATCAAAGCACAACAATGTCCATGGCTGGATACAGAACATTAGTACTAATATAATAAACAGTGTACTATATCTGATTATCATTATTACACACTAATGTCAACCAGTGTTGTCTAATGCCAACCACACTCAGTGTACTATTATTTGTGAGTGGACAGCAAATGTACAGTTATGCCCTCTATTCCCCACCATTCTTCCTATGATACACCGGTTATAAATTTTGCTATCTTACGCTTCATGTCACACGACAAATACATATTAATATCTCTGCAAAGGGTGGTACGCAGTACTAAATCACTTTCTTCCCCTCAGTAAAGCCACACTTCATTCGCAGTTGTCATGATTACATTATGATTGCTGATACGCACCCCGCGTATTAAAGGTGCATTATTTCCTACGTATAGTAACTATCAATCTGCATGGCGTCCCTACAATTCAATACATTATTTCCTTCACTTCTATTTATTACCTACATGTTCTAACTACATAGCTTAACCATTAACCCATCATTGCCACATATAACATGTAAGTACTCTTCTCTGCTTTACACATGTTATATGATCTATTTGATTATAGGTTCTCTTGTCACATGATTTCCGAGTTTGTTTATTATATCCTTTCTTTGCAGTCTGGTACTGCTGATCTGCAGTCCTTTAGCTTCTGCTAGGTTGATGGCTCTCCATCCATTGTCATTTGAAGTTGTATGTAGGCTTTCCATACCGGGAACTTTTTTATGAGTTTGCTCTCTACCTATTTTTGCATAGCACAATCAGGATGTCCTGTTTGGGGGTTTCTTCTATGACATCTTCCAGATCATTATAAAAGTCTTCTTTAATATCATCTTCTTTCTCTTCTGTAGGTGCATGTGTATTAATCATCGTTATATTTTTTTCATTTACCTTTTATTCGTAATTTACTAATCCTGTCATTAACAGTTTTAAAGTGTAGAACGTTCCCCCATAACTCTTTTTTGATGACAAATCCTGATCCCAAGTCATGTTTATTTTGAGTGTTTCCTCCATATATTACAATCATTCCATTTTGCTCTAAAGTACCCTCTCCTGACCACCTTATTTCTTGAATTGCTGCTATATCCATTTGATATTCAACCAGCTCCCGGGTTAGTTCTTCAGCCGCTCCAGCTCGATATTGTGTCCGTACATTCCATGTTCCAAATCGCAAAAGTCCTTTAACGTTCCAATGTCGTTGTCCAAGTAAGTCAGTCCGAATTCGATTCTTATTTATATGTTTCGTAATAAAAATAGATTTTACAAAGGTGGGGATGTTAACCCCACACTTCAACCCCCAACATGGAGGACCAGGATGTTTCTCTTTGTCTGTTCTCTACTATCTACAATTGTTCTCACTAGTGTTTAATCTTTCTGAATAAAATTATCTTTTTATACGTTTGACCCTGTCTTTATTAATTAATTGAGCGTGTGGGAATGTGTGTCCCTATCACTCTATCAGTTTGTCCTAGGTCTGACTCATATCTTGATGTGTGTGGTTGTTTGGAACATATGTCTGTCTCACTCTTCTCTATTCAGTGATCAACATTCACCTAGGTGTTGTTGTTGTGTTATCGTCTGTTCTGAGAGAGTGATGGATTTTTTTTTTTCCCGCGTTTCCATCCTGTTTCAGGATATTGCGGTCAACACCAGCATCTTTCAGCTGTATGTTGATTCCTAGGCTAGATTACGCTCATCAGCACGCCACGACTTTCTGAGCGACCGGCTCCATACTCTCATAAGTCACTTTTGCGATTTGAACCACTGCTAATTCTCGTCGCGTCACGTGACGAGAGTATTCGGGGTTAGCGGAGAAAGCTGCTAACCCCTCGGCCATGGAGCCGGCGAGAGTGATGGATAGATCAGGATAATTACCTTACGATCCGGGATTAGGTAATAAGATCTCTTGGGATCCTGTTACAATAAACTTGGAATGTTTGCGCGTGCGAGTGAACTGGATTGCCACAGGAGCCACGCAAACTGCCAGACAGACTACAGTAGGTGTCTTCATAAAACCTTCACTAATAAGAAAAGTTCATAATGATTGACAGCAAGCTATACTGATGTCAAATTTGAACAACATGTAGAAGAAAAATGTCAGTAGCCACTGCTAACAGCGAAAACAGTTTTAATCCAAAGATGGCTTGGGACATATCGTTGAGCTGTTCCACCTAAACTGTCTGAAAGATGTGTTGAACTTGGCAGACAGCTTACTAAAGCATTTATAGATCAGGGGAAAGTCTTTGATAGAGGGAATACACAGAAACTAGGCGCAGTGATGGTGTACTTTGGATTGCAGCGACAGATGATAGATTACGCCAGTTTTATACAAGTGTAAATGGCAGTTAGTGTCATGACCTGAATGACAGCCAGATAGAGTTAAAAGAGTAAGCAAGTGCACCAGAACAGGGAATTAGAAAAAGTAATAAAATAAGCACAATAACGCACTTGGACAGAACCAAAGTGACGTCACAAATGCGTATATCGACAACCAAACAGTTGTCGTGAGGCAGTTGTTGGCTGACCATCGCATTACTCACACGCAGAAGCTTCGATCATCTGTAGGACAGATAGTTTACGGAGGACAACGACAACCAAGCTTACGTATGCGGTTATACATAGCCGGCTCAGCGGCTTGAAGAGTCTGGGGCTCAGCATCGTATGTGTTTACGAAAGTGATAATGAGTGGCTGCTTCGTCTCACATCACAGACACAGGTAACGAGTGAAAGTTAGTCACTTCACGCCCTTGCCCAGTAGGAGTAGATTTGTCGGGACGGTGCGACTGTGTTGAATGTATGAAAGCACCTGAAGGTCTTGTCATTACTATATACACGCTATGTCATCACCTGTTGCCGGCCAGTTGTAAATACATGACTGATCGCCTAACTGATGTGCATTGGAGTCGTTGTTAAGTGTGACAGTCGTCTCGTCTTGTATAAGTGAGTGCAGAGTCAGAGGCAAAATATTCAGCTTGCAGAGAACCCAAGAACGAGCCAGATCACGGTGCGCTCTCTGAACTATGAGTCTATTTGGCGGTTGAGCATGGCCGTCTAGTTACAACCTTGAGAACAAGAGTGTTGCATTGCGACAGTTAGAACCAATGATGGACTAGCTGAAGCATTACACACAACAACAGGAAGCAGACAGGGCGTGTTGCCTCCATTGATATTGAGCTGATATGTGTATATCTGACTGGCGGTAACACGGTAGCTAGCGTGCGTGCCTGTCGTCCCTGTTGTCAGGTTCTTGACTTCCATGTATGTTGGGGAATTTTTTCCCAGTGACCTTGGCTTTCTGGTCGACGGGCCTAAAAGGGTACCAGGAACATCGTGATATTTATCACGTCAGCCACCGAGAGCCGATCGCACCAACAATATTGGGCTAGCACCATTGGGATCTTTCCTTCACCTTGTATATCGATAAATCGATCACAGGCTCCCTAAACATTTTTTTTACGGCGAGCTGCGTTGTGGTAAACGCTCCCAAGGCGGTCAGAGGAAACGCTTTAAAGACACTGAAAATCTCATTGAAAGCTTTAGGAATGCATCTTGACACCTGGGAGACTACTGCTAATGACCGTAATTCGTGGCGTACATCATTACATAAGGGTTCCGTCACTTGTGAAGCAACCAGGACTGCAAGAGCTGTGAAGAAAAGACATGAACAGAAAAACCACTGCAGGAAATCCTCCTCATGAAACGTCAAGCATTCTTTGTCCCACATTGTCAAAGAACATTTCGAGCCAAACTAGGCCTTATCAGCCATTTTAGAACTCACGGCTCCATACATTTCAACCCCACTGGATGAAATAACTGGTCATCATCATTCTTTATGGACAGACAACAGAACAACATATCGATAAATAATGACATTTTTTAGCAGTCATAGATGAAGAAACTCACGAAAGAGATACTTCCTGAGACGAAGACTATCCAGTTAAATTTATACATCACCTATTGTTGGCAACAAAGCCATATTTTCACAAGAAGAAAAAATTGCAAAGACGCATGAGCATAGCCAATGCGGTTTACAAACGATGCAATATATGAATCAACGAAACCAAGCCAGAACTAGAAGCATTATGAAATTGTATAGATCCCTGAACATTTCACCTAGAACACAAATATGAAACGAATTTAAATTATAACTACTTAAGAAGTGTGTTTGCAAAGAAAAGAACGATTGCGAGAGAGAAAGAGGGAAAGAGAGAGAGAGAGCAGGAGATAGAGAGAGAGAGAGAGAGAGAGAGAGAGAGAGAGAGAGAGAGAGAGAGAGAGAGAGACAGAGAGATAGAGAGAGATAGAGAGATTAACTCCAAATTATTAAACCAAATGAATTAAGCTGTTGGTTGCAGTTAATGTTCAGTGTAGAGTAAGTTGCGTAGCATAGAACGGTTTCAGTGCACACTAAATAACAATAGGAATAAAAACGGTTATAAATGAATTTATGCCCCTCTTACTCTTCCTTATAACCTAACTATACTCAAATAATGGGAAAACGTCTACATCAAGTGGAACGGATGCATGTCGTTGATTGTGGAACAATTACATAAGTGGGGGCGCGAAAAAACTTTTTTAAA
>JACEFZ010010957.1:285000-309449 GCA_014155875.1 Cepaea nemoralis | reverse complement strand
ATTCTGCATAGTTTCCAACACCAGCGGCAAAGATTTCATCACCGATTGAAACATAGATGTCAACGTGTTCGGTTTGTACCGCTACTAAGCTAGTGAACATTACATCTTGTTGTTTGGGTATTTGGCGTCCAAAACTAGTCAATGTCGAGTTATCTACCATTGGTGAATTTTAAAAACTAATTATATTCAACGCCATATTCAAGGCTCGGTGTGAACGGGTTTTCAAGTCGAGTGTTGATTATCTCTCTATCAACTCGCTAGCGTAGTGCCTAAAAAAAATGTCTAATAGGCAATCATCTGAGAAGCACTTATGTGCAACTTTTGGGAAAGGTTTCACTGATGCAAGTAATCTTCGTAGCCATATTCGGACCAGTCACAGTACCAAGACCCCTGTATATGCGTGTCAAATTTGTGGAAATCATTTTAACAGGAAAAACAATCTACAACGTCACATTACAAAAGAACACACAACACCAAGATCACCAGCCAGTTTAATACCAACAGAAAAGTCAACACTTTTTTCACCAACATTGTGTAAGAGACCAGCGGCTACCAATAGTGATGTGACACGCAGGAAGAAGAACACTAAACAAAACGAAAACGCCGAACCAGTCAGCGACACACAACCCAAGGATGAAGCGGGTTCTCTACACATGCTACCAGATGGTGTCAGACAAGTATACAACGACAACTGGAGTAGTATCAAAACACATCACAAGATAAACACATGTATGTCTGTCTATACATTTTTTTTATTAGTCCACAGACACAACACCCTAAAGATTGGACAGAGACCCTGTACAAGATCTTTAACAATCGAAAGAGCATATTAAAAATCAACTTTAGTTATCATGTAGTCCTTAGGCACATCGTAACACAAGCTCTTCGCTTTTTTCTTGCATCTTCCAATAACGCTTCTGTCTTAGAAATTCCACAACTAATTCGAAACAGACAAAACTTTGACGATTTTATCAAAACAGTACACGAACACGACATTCTTACATACGCTAGTCAACAATGTCTAAATACCAAATACACTACATAGAAGATTCCAGCTATAAGTTTTTATCTCTATCATATCCCAGAATTCTGTCTCGTTTAATAAATAACCACCGTTTTATGACCAAGGTTCGACAACATTGTACATGGTGTGTATATGAGCATACTATGTATAACATCCCATATTGCACCATCCATTTTTAAAATGATATTATGTTTCTTTTTATGTTTGTAAAATTTACTGGAAATACTGTAAAATAAACAGTGATATGTATAATAATTGCGTTCCCTTGTTCGTTTTTAGTGTTGACGGTGCATATGGGTGTCATGTAATGAGCGGGTGTTACATTTTGATGGTCAAGTCAAGAAATATTTCAACCAAACTTATAAATATATCGACCAAATAGTAAAATGTGTTAACCAAAGATGAAAACTATGGGTCAAGTAAAGAAACACTTTCAAACAAGTTTATAAAAGATAGGAAAAAATGCTAGTCAAACTTATAAAAATGGTGGTAAAATACAGAAATATCTCATCCCAACATATAACAAGTAAGAAAATATACTAGTAAAATCAAGAAAAATGTCTACTGAAGTAATACAATAGGCAGAACGATGGACAAACTTATAAATATTTAACCCAATCTTATAAAGACTTGGATAAAAATGTTAGCCAAAATCAAATAAAAGGCTGACCAAACTTATAATTAGCTCATCCAACCTTATAAAAAGAAGGACAATTTGTTAGTCAAATAGGCAAAATATTGTTCAGATACACAAATATCTCAATCAAACTTATAAACAGTAGAAAAATAGGCTAATCAAACTAATAAAAATGATGTCCAAATACATAAATATCTCGACCAAATTTATAAAAAGTAGGAAAATTGTTAGCCAAACTGACAAAACTGTTAACCAACATAAGGAATATTTTGACCAACATTATAAAACATTAGGAAAAATGATAACCAAAATAATTAAAAATGGTAATCAAAATAGGAAAATCTCGACCAAACTTATAAAAAGTAGGAAAATTGTAAGTCAAATGTAAAAATATATTGGTCAAATAGGAAATCATATTAACCAAATAGGAAAAATATCGCTCAAACTTATAAATAGCGCGTCATAACGTATAAAAAGTAGGAAAATGTATTAGCTGAATGGGGATAATATTGGTCAAATTAAGAAACATGTCGACGGAAGTAGGATAAATACGTGATTCAAAGTATAAAAACGTTGGGTAAATACAGAAAGATGTCGACCAAACTGCTAAAAATCTTCACTAAACTTATAATGTAGGAAAAATGTGTTAACCGAATGGGAAATAATATTGGCCAAGTAAAGAAAGAACGCATCCAACGGACAAAATGTAGCTAACTTTATCAGGCAAAGGTGAAAACTATTGAGCAAGTAAATACATTTCTCGTCCAACCTCATAAAAGATAGGAAAATTTGTTACCCAGATGTGAAAAAAATCTGTCATACTTATAAATGTCTCGTCCAAACTTATAAAAAGAAGAGACAAAAAATGTTAGCCAAATCAACTAAAAGGCTGACCAAACTTATAAATATATCATCAAAACTTACCAAAGTAATAACAATATTGTGTAAATATAGAAATATGTCGACCAAAGTTATAAAAATCTCCGGTAAAAGTATGAAAAATAGGAAACTTTGTTAACCAGATGTGAAAAAATATCGACCAAACTTTTAAAAATCTCTGCCAAACTTATGAAAAGTAGGAAACTTTGTTAACCAGAGGAAGAAAATTATTAACCAAAGGTAGAAAAATATCGACCAAAGTATGAAAATTTGTTAGCCAAATGGGAAAATAATTGGCCAAGTAAACACATATTTCTACTAAACTTTTAAAGATGTCATCAAAGCTTACAAAAAATAGGAAAATTTGTCGGCCAAGTAAGAAAGTATATTACCAAACCTTAAAAAGATGCTAATCAAAGTGGGAAAAATACCAACTCAAAGTAAGAAATATGTGTGGTAAAGTAATAAAACAGTTGGCCAAAGCTAATAAATACGTTAGCCAAATTAAGAAATATAAACCAAAAGGAGAAAAGATGTATGTCAAACTAAGAAATTTGCTCTCATAACGTTTCCAATTACCCTAGCAACTACCCCATTTGCTTTCACAACTTATCAAATCGTCCTATTAACTTGACAAATTAACCTCACAAATTCCCCACTGACTCTTACAATTTGACCACTTGCCATTACCATGCATCGACTCCAGCTCACAATTTACCCAAGGGGATTTACGATAGGTATTATATATCCACAATCAAGCGCTCTCACACTCACAAGAATAACGAAATACTAGGATTTAAGCCTGCTTTTTAATCAATTTCTTTGTTTGCAGTCAAAGTATAGAAATCCCGCCAACCTTCTTGTTGTTAAAGTATCCAAGGACTTAGTTTATCAGCCATATATTTGCCTACAGATTTAGCGAAGTGTTCTTCCAGGTCTTGGACATTAACATCGGCGTTGTAAATATTATCAAACAGATGCTTACCCAGACGCATGCCAAAGGTAAACAGCATAATTATTCCCCCATAGTTGATGACGTTATCATCAAAGAGTTCATCACTGACTAAAACAAAGACTTGGAAAACATGTTCGGGCTTGATACTGCCATCTAAGCTCGTGAACAACACAGCTTGTTGTTTGGCTATTTGACCGACTAAACCAGACAAAGTCGAGTTATTTGCCTTTGTGGAATTGTAGGAACTAATAATAGTTAACGCCATATTCACCATCTCGCTATGAACTTGTTTCAAGTCAATTGTTGCTTGTGTCATTATTATACTGATAGTTAACGTTCATCAAAAGATGTCTAGCACTCAAACCGCTGATCCACTATTGTGAAACTTGGTGCAAAGTGGTCAAAATGGATAATAACATAATACTTGTATAAAGTGATGGATTCGTCTCTTCTGGTTTTTCCAATTGCTTAATCTACTGGAGATAAAACAGTTGTCACTGAAACCAATAGATGCTTGTTTTAGACAAGGAATGTGATTATCGACCAGTATGGTCACTGTTAATTAAAATTGAAAATGTAAATTTCTCTTTATTGTTTACAAGAAGAATGTTCTTGTCGCCAGCGCAGGTACTTTACAATACGCATTATTTCTGCTACCACGCCCCTGCGGACAATATTGCTCTTTTTTTGTCACAGATGTTGTAAACCAGCCTTAACAAAGACACGAAACACGTGACACCAATGTTACTCACATACATATCAATAAGCACCCTCATTTCTGTGTGTTGCTGACATAACTTCAGACGCGTGATGTCCCTTAGTAGATTTGAACTGCTTCGATATTCATTTCACTTTATTCGCTTTGTTATGTAACTTAACTTGTAATAATGTAATTGTCTTTATTATCATACTGTGTATTTATCATATTCCTATATTGTGCCTATGCATGTTGTTTCTTTCTGTATACATTATGGTAGTATATGTCTATCGTGTGAGATGTTGTTTTATTTCTAACACAGTAATACATAAGAGTAGAGACATGAAGTTTGAAACAGGGGAAAACATAAACCACTACAGGTCTCTACAGATCACTAATAACCGCTATAGGAAAACTGGCGCTATGGGCATTACAGAGTAAATCACGGGTCAGGTAACCTCTCCCGCCTCGGTCGATTCAAGCGAGCTCTCCTTTGTTAACATATAATGGTGATATGCTTAATAGTCCAACTGTCGCCAGGACAACTAATTTACAATACACACTATTTTCGCTACCATACACCTGCGGACAATATTGATATTTTGGTCACAGATGTTGTAAACCAACCTTAACAAAGATACGAAACACGTGACACCAATGTTACTTTAACAGCTTCCCCACATAGCGGGATTCTCTTCTCTGGCGCCTATGTTGGGTATAGTTATCAACCAGACGCATTATTTGAACCGCCAATGATATACCACCTAGCTCCGTTACATACTCGCCCACTGCCACACTACTCCACCACACAGTAGGTTTCGAACCTGTCAAGCACTATGGCAGCAACTAGACACCGTTGTTATACATTTATGGCTTATTATACACTTAAAAAGAGCCGCCTAGGGTGGACACCCTTAAAGACCCGCAGCGTGATTCGACTCTCAAACGATGCCTACGGCACCGCCAAGCCCCGTTACACACTCGACCACTGCCACACTACCCCACCACACAGTAGGATCGACCCTGTCGCATGGTAGGGAACCCCCTAGACACCCCAGTTACACATTGGTGATATCCCACTATGACCAACTACGCACCACCCATCTTTCCACCACTTACCAACCCACCCCACACATCGTTCTTTGCGCTTATTACTTTATTCCGACACCTCCGGTGATTAAAAACAACAGATGGAGCCAGCGACCTCCCTCGACCCCGACACTGATATACACCTACCGGCAATTTCGACTTTTTGCTCACAGATGTTCGCCGAACCTACCAAAGATACGAATACATCAACCCATAACAGCCCACACACACCAATCGATTATGCATAAATTATGTTCCCCACTCCTCCTTCTTTGAGCTTACTAAAATAACCGGTCCTCACGGGTCCTCACGGTCCTCTCTCTTTATTCTTTGTCATCCCTCACAAAACCGCCCTCATTACGAGGGATATCCTTCCTTCGTTATTAATACTTCCGGTTTCCTCCTAACCCAAACCTGAGTCTGGAGAAACTCAGCTCAAGGCACGAACTCCGTTGTATCGGCGAGGATCCTGACAGACCGAGGGAAATGATACTGGGTTGTCTAAGACATGGTGGAACTGAGGGCTGGTCTGGTTCGCAAGAACAATCCCGTGTCTGGCTGTGTTGTCTCGAATAGCTGTGTGAGTTGCACCTAATTATGAACTTCCCAGCTGACGCAAGTTAGCGAGGCAGGCGTTTCGAAAATGTGACCGCAGCGCGAAGCCGGAGTGGTGGTTTGAGTGGGCGAAAAAGCAATATTTGTACGATTGTGCGGCAGTCTCAATAAGTGCCTCTCCTCTCTCTCTCTCTCTCTCTCTCTCTCTCTCTCTCTCTCTTGATGAGTAGTGAGCCTGATCTGTCCCTGCCTTCCTTGAAGCCCCACCGGGATGTCTTTGGCTGTTCTGTGTTGACTAGCTTGGATAGGGACGACACCACAACAGTAGGAGTCGAGAAAGCGACCCAGAAGCAGGAATGAGGAATACTGCTTGGCTGGCAAACCAATTTCATGGAAAATCCGAACCGAAAGCTCGCTGAGTGGATGTCATCCTCAGACTGACATCTTTTGGTTTGCGTTGGGAGCGGCCTGTGGCCAACGAAATGCTCAATATACGGAAGTGAGGAAGTTAAGCTGCCATGTGCAGGATGTGACTATTCTTTGGGTGAGCCCAATACCAGAGCGCTATGTGCCGGCTCTACAATTATGGAAGCCTCCTTAAATGGCGGGGAATGCCCATGGTTTGCCACCTACCTTCCTTTGAAGGTTCACCGTGATGTCTACGGTTGTTCTATTTTGACTAGCTGGGGTGTGGACGACATCACAACAGTGAGAGTCGAAAGTCCTTCAAAACACTCGGGAAGGTTAACCCGGTCAAAAAACGCACACTGAAGTCGAAGTTTCGGCCTAACGGCGCAACAACACAGCTCTGCTGTAAACAGGCACAAAACAATAGAACACATGGAAGAATAATGACAATATACTTAAATTGTTAATATTCAATCTTCTAATTTCTTTCTTCATATTAACTAATTTGCCTTTCCCTTTCTTTCTTCATATTAACTAATTTGCCATTCCCACTCACAGTTCTAATGTTCCATGTTTCACTTTAAATGCTGTTAATCTTTTGCACTCAGTCACTGTAAAATGGGAAAACATACTGACCAATAAAAAACAGATGTCAATTGCAACGATAAAAAGAGTGTTGAAGTGCTACATAGAACCTATTCTTTTGTATGGATGTGAAACGTGGACAATGAGTAGACAATTTAAAAAAAAACACCGTCTAATGGCAATGGAAATGTGGTTCACGAGTTAAATGAAAAGAATACAATAGACAGAGAGAAAAACCAATGAGCAAGTCCCACAAGAAACATTTAAAATGGCAAACCGATGACAGAAATTAGACGTTGACAGTCAAGCATTTCTGGGCACGTTACGAGAAGAAATAAATTAGAGAACTGAGAGGGCGAAACATGACCACTAAAGCTTATCAGCATGGTGAATGATGATATTGTTGATGATGATGATGGTGATGATGATGACGATGATGATGATGATGATGATGATAAGGTAAGACTACAAAGTCCTGTCAAAGACGTCCTCCTGGTACAACAGAAGAGAGGCCTAACAGCCGTTCTGGTGTGTGTGGTGATGTTCCTGACGAAGTGTGTGTGTGTGTTTGTGGATATGGTAAACTGCATTGTTGGTCTGGGAGTATTTAATGATATGAATGGTTTGAATTTGTTGGTGGGTGCGTTGGTAAGCATTTTGTGGTCTGTATTGAGTAGTGGTATGGGTCTATAATTAACGTTTCGTCTGTGTCCTGTCTGCATTGCTTTTCGATATGATTATTATATTAGAAATTATGCAGTTGTCTGTTTATTGGTTTCTGATAGACTTTCAGAAGAGGACCATCTAAGATAGAGTCCAAGTGTTGGTCGAATTTTAGCATCAATTCTTCCTGTCCTGCTATCTTGCTGTTGTTCAGTATACTGAACTGGCCCCGTGGCGAAGGTGTTACGAATGCTATTCGTAATCCCGCATACCGTGTTCGAAAACACAGCCGCTTGTGATTTTGAAGCAGACTGCCTTGCATTGGTTTCCATACAAAAGCATGAGTGCTGGTCATTCAGAGAGCAATGGGAAACTACTGAACCAAGAAATCACAAACTCCCCCACCCCCCCCCAAAAAAAAGAAACGATGGGGTGGACTGCCACGTCCTCTAAAGGATATGCAACTAGCTTTAGATTGATTACATGTGTTATGTCTGCCAGGTTAGTTGTATGCGTAGTCTATATCTGCCTATGTCAGGCACCATTTTTTTTGTATTGTAAGAAGTGGCATCATAAAGTGAATTGCGTTGCACTGTTTTGTCAAGCCTGTGGCTAAGTACAGTTGACTTCCAGAAGCATTGTTTCGGATTTGCTTTCCCTATTCTTGACTGTCCCCATTTTACATAAGAATCTACAAGTTTGAGTCTCCCTTCGTCTGGTTCCTATATCTTCACATGGGTGACCCTAACAACAATTGCGCTACAAGCGGTATAGCTCTTGAGGGTCATTGAAAGACGCCAACCATTCTACCATTGTAAGGTGGAGACACAAGTAGTATAAGAAGTTGTCTTGCATCTTTGCGTCTACTGTTTCTGTTGAAAATAAACGTGTAGAATTGTTTGAATGCTACTGTTATTTGTGCTAGTTCTGTTTGTGTTAGCTTGCATGTTATAATTGTGTCTATTTGTCTACTATGTGAGATATTTTATTACCCTGCATTGTTTGACGGCTGTCTCATGTATTAAGTGTGTTGTGTGTTGTTCTAACGAGTGCACCCAATTATCTGTGTTGCTAGAGATGCACTAGGTTTTGCAGAGCCCGAACAGTACGTCGCGATCAACCCCAGCTTGATTTCTAGGTAATTTTATGTTCAGTAGTTTGTCATTGATTTCTCAACGAGAAGTCAACATGTAAGTCCGACTGACCGTGTAGGGAATGAACCCACTATCCAGCCATCAGTACAAAGGAAGTTTAAGACTGAGCGCTATTAAGCTTTCCGTCAAGCCCATCCTTATAATGGGTTCACAGATGGTTGTCCCCGTATAAACATTCCATGATTTCAGTTGCCTTTGAACCTGTCCTTGGGTGGGATTACATATAAGGCGACAGGCAAAATGTCATAACGATTCAACAGATACTTTTAATAAAATAAACGTGAATGAGGGCAAACATTTGTGTGCGCACTATAGTTGTTCTTCTAGTGTGTATTATTCCTGTGTGAGGTGCATTTTTGCAGTCTCCTATGTTGACTGAATGGCAGTTTGTATAATTAGTTGAGTTGAGCTAAGAACCGACATCGCTGCACTCAGGACATTCCCACACACACACGCCGTCCCCCAGTTCAACAGCCAGCGAAGAGCCATACTGCTATCGTTCAAAATGCCATCTGATTGAAAGTTCTTCTGGTGTGCCATCTCAGCTTTAAGATTCGTTCAGAACCCCTGTAGATCCCCCGCCATACCATTCTCTCCACATACGGGTTCTCAGTCTGTTCCCCCGCTTTCTCCAACTGGTCCCACAGACGCTCGACCACCTCTCCCTTGTCCTGCCAGCATATCAGCATGTTCATTCCCCGGCATTCCCGCATGACCAGGGCGAAAAATCCATATAGTTCTCACAATCCGTAACCTCTAAAGCGAGGCAAGCCATTCTACATATTCCTTTCTCCACCTTACCAAGCACACTCCGCGAGTCCGTAATGAATCCAATGTGTGTTGTAGCGGTCTCCTACAACCATCGGCAGGCTGCTGTTACTGCCTCCACCTCCATTCCCATGCTAGGAGGCGTAGTATCATATGCCAGGCTCCTTTTTCAAGTTTCGTCCATTAGCCTTCGCAATGAAACTCCAGCCACTACGTCTGTTTCTCAAGACTGACCCCTCGGTGTAAATCACTATATCAATTTGGTGTGTGTTGCCACTGGATAAGTTGTTGCACCCCAATCTCTGTGCGGCCTGCAGCCCATTCTCTGCACTCACGACCCAGTGTTACTGTTACATTGTGCCAGTCCGACATGTCTTCTGGTACGTTTACCCACTTTTTTTTTCACAACTGGTGTTCTCTATTTCACACACATGGGTGATAGATATTTCTGCCTGTGACATCCATGACCTGCCTCTTCTCAGTATACGACTCTAGACCATATCCATGGTTTAATGCAGGGGGTGCTCCCTGTCTGAAGTGACTCTCAGTCTCAGGTACCATAGTTAGTTCTTGTTTTAATATGACTTCGTGTCTCAAACTACAACATGCGGATTGTTCCGATTTGCTTCGTATTGTGTTTTGGTTAGTTTGTCCCACTAGTGTCTCACATTGTTCGTTAATATGTTATCCGCGTATGTATGTAAAGATTGTGTCATGTATTTTATGTAATCCGTGTGTTGTAGTTGTGCATTCTTATATTATCAATGTGGTGATCATTTAAATGCTTTTGCGTTTGTATCATTTGTACTGATGTGTGATGTTTGGCGTTAATACTTGTGTAATATATTGTTTCCTGTAAGTCCTTAATGTTTATTATGTGGTGTGTGTGCGGGTATATTTATCCTCTCTAATCAACAATCTGGTCATGTGTATGTTTTGTTTGTGTGTGTTGTTTTTTCTGCTACTGGTGGTATTTATGCTTGAATGCGTCTATTAAGTTGTGATGTGTGTCTAAAATGTTTTGCAGTGTCTCTAACTGGTACGTGTCCTCTCTGCTGGCTCATCTTACCCATGCCAACATTATGTCTTAAAATATATCAAAGTTCCCAAGGACACAGTTTAACTCTCCACAGAGCAGAACATTATGTGCTCTGTGTATATGTTTATAAAGGCGGGTGGGGAACTGTGTATGGTGTGTGGGTTTGGGATCTGTGTGTGGTGTGTTGATGGGGGTGTTTGCATGGTGTGTGGGTGGGGGGTATGTCTGGGATGGGTGGGTGAGGATATGTGTGTGGGTGGGGGATGTGTGTGATGGGTGCGGGGAATGTGTGTATGGGTGGGGGATATATGTGGGTGAGTAGGGGATGTGTGGTGATTGGGGGAAGTATGTGTGGGTGGTGGGGGTGTGTGGGTTGGGGATGTGTGCGTGGATGGGGAATGTGTGGGTGGAGGTGTGTGAGTGGCTTAGGGTTGTGTAGGTGGGTGAGGGATGTGTATGTGTCAGGGCGGGATGCATGAGTGGGTGGAGGATTGTGTGGGTGGGGATATGTGTGATCGAGAGATGTTTGGTTGGTGTTGGGTGGTTGGGGGTGTGTGGGTGCGTAGTGGATGATGTGTGGATGAGTAAGTGAGTGTGTGTTGGTGGATGGGTTGGGAATGTGTGAGTGGGTGGTGTGTTGGTTGGGGATATGTGTGTGGTGTGTGGGTGTGGGACGTGTGTGTGGGTGGGGGTTTGTGTCGTATGTGGGTGGGGGTATGTGCGTGGTGGGTGGGAGAGGGTATCTGTGTGGGTGTGGGTGAGAATATTGTGTGGTATGTGGGTCGGGGATATGTGTGTGGTGTGTAGGTGGGGGATGTGTGGTGGTATGTGGGTGTGTGTGACAAATTTGATAGTTGACAGAGGACCTAGTTAGTAGTGTTCTCTGGAGATATATCTTGAATAATAAATATACAAGATAAAGGATATGATTTTGCACGTTTTATGTCTAGAGGTCTCTTAAGTGGGATAATGATTCCCGCAATAGCCTTTTTGGAGAAACACTTTTCTTTGGCTCAAACCCCCACTGTGAGACTATTATGTATCTACACAGAAATTTATAAAAGAAGTAAAATAGTTCACCCAAGGCCAGAGAAGATCTGAACTATTAGCCCCTGTACAACTGAGGATCCGTCTCACTCAACATAATGTTGCCAGTGTGCTATTCGTCCGTCACCTTAGATCTTCTCTTATTTATTTTGTCATTGTGACCTATATCAGTTTTCCCAATTTGACTTTTGGACTGTAGGATTCAGGGTTTGTAGACAAACTCATCAATAACTGTACATTACATCTGTTGGACAAGACATCTACATGACAGTTTCTTGACAAAAGTGGGACATACATTCACAAGGAATTGTGTACACCAGCCATTGTACAAGACTTACATCATAAGGGATACTTAACAACATCTATACAAGACTTTTCAAAATATGTATAATCAACCACAGCACTTAAGACAGTCACCAGAGACAACACTTGACAGCAACTGTACAAGAAATTCACTGGGGACATGTACTTAAAACACTGGTTCAATAATACTGTTTATTGAGCTGATGGTGAGTCCAGTGATGATCCATGGTTCATCTTTCTGTCATGTCAACACGTCAACAGGTACATACACAATGTACAAATATGCTAACATGCATGCAGATAAACATGATACCACACTCGGATCCCTCCTCCAACCAATAACCAAACTTTCATCCTCCTCTCCTCTCTAATCACCACTACACCATTGGCTTTTATCCTTTCCTCTACTGTTAATGAGGGAAAACCAAGATAAGCCATAACCTGGGGCAAGCATAGGGACATTCTGCTCCACTGGTCTGTTTAATCCTTTTAGCACCTATGATGGGTGTTGGACAAGCTCAGGTTGCAGTTCTCCCCATGATGATTTTCCAAGTCAGACTAATTATCCCCTACTGTCACAGTTTGAAGAAAGGTTACAGCCCTGTCTTTCACCGGTGAGTTGACTGTTCATGAAGTTGACACTTAGGCCTTTGGTCTACTTTTCCTGTAGAGGAAGATCTAAGATACAAATATGTCCCAGCATTTTTCCTTCTCAGTCTATCTCACTTACTCTACAAGTCTTCATTCTGGAAAACACTGTGTGAGCACCAGGCTGGAGATTAACTAAAATAAGTCCTAGCCAAACAATCCACTGTCCCAGTCATTTTACACGTTTCATTGAATGAGGTTAACAACCAGACTTGTTGTTGACGTTCTTCATATGATGATAATTTATGATCACTGAAGTCTTCAGAACTATTCCTTTTGAGAACAGAATTGGTTCTGGATTTAGGGTACTACTGGTTAGTTGTCCCAGATGATATATGAAAAGCCTCTCCACCATCATCTTGTTCTCTGTCAATATACAAAATGGCACAACATCTCTTTACATTTGTTAAAAGATGATGTTATCATACATTAACATACACAGATGGAGATGGGGAAGGTTAAGGGAGGATGTTCACCAAACACACCTCTCCTAGTTTGATGATGCAGTGAATTTCACTGTGATGTACTGTGGTAATTACAATGACTATATGCTGAGAAGGGTAGCTTAACACAATTACAAGCATTTATGTGGTCTAAGTTCCACCATGTTTGAACCACAGTAGACCTGGGCACAAGGAGGACCCGACACAGTACAGCAAGCAATGTTATATAGCAACATGGGACAGGCATTGTGAAGGGAAATGGAAAATAGGCATTTACAACTGCAATATGCATTATGTATTAACTAATGACATTTATCCAATTAGCAGACCAGACATCCATTCCAATGGTTGTCATGTTGGTGCGTGAATGTCCTATTCCATATATACTCACTCAGCAATGCCAGACCTCACCCCTTTTCTCAGACCGACCTGGCTCACAGGTACATCATCTTCATCATCATCATGTGCTGTTTCCCCACTGAGTAATGTTCATGTCTACTACAGTCGGTAACAGAAGCTCAATTGCATAGCAATTGTTCACATATGTACCAAAGCACATATGGGAAAAACATGTTTAGTCCTTGTAAATTTGCATGAGCTGTACATTATATTCAGCCACCAGGCATCACATGAACTTTGCAATTCTGGCGTGCCATACACCGTCCTGCTTACATATGGATATTGAAGCATCTTTCATTCTACTAATGTGAGAGGCTACTTATCAAAGCACCAGCTCATTCACTCCAACATTCTCAGCGTTTTACAAAGGAACTTGTACATGTTTACATCACCCATTCCAATTCAGACTGTCATATGTTAACTCGCGAGAGCAAAGGTACAGTTGATTTAAGAATGAGTCATCCTAGGCATGAAGAATGAACAAGGGGTTTGGGTTTGCGAATTTGCATGAGTGTACTATACATTCATCAAGCATACGCAACCAGTCACAACAAGGGATTGATATGCACTTGGAGTATACAGCGTAGAAGACCTGTCAAGGTTGAAGAAGCAGTATTCAGAATACTGGCGCACAGAAGTTCTGTTTTCACAGTTTCACATTTTATTCATAAAATACTCTTATATTCTTCTCTTTCGTTCACTAGGCACAACTACAACATTAAAGTATGTTTTAAAGTGGTACCTGTTGTCCAGAGAACAATATATTATTGAATCTTTTAGGGCATTTTTGTCATCACGTCACAAAATAGCTACCGCTGCGGATGGAATCTTGGCTCGAACTGCCAAATTTTCAAAGGTGGCCTAGCAAACAGCGCGGGCTGCCACCTATTAACCAATCACAAGACAAGCGCATATACCGCTGCCCTCCCCCAACTCGTTCTGGAACTTACTATTCCAAGAATCGTCCTTCTATCTGGAAACGCCGCTCAAATCGAAAGTAGTTTTATGAATGTGTTGGGCTGGGAATGGGGGATTCTGATCCATCATGTTACAGTGTGGGATGTGTGAGTGAAGGATATGTGTGAGTGGTGCGTGGGTTGGGAATATTGTGTGGTGGGATGTGGGTTAGGGCATGTGTGGGTGGGTGGAGGGTGTATGTGTGGGTGGTGGGGTGTGTGTGAGTGGATTAGGGATGTATAGGTGGTGAGGGTGTGTGGGTAGGGAGATGTCAGTTGGTGATGATGTGTGTGTATGGTTTGGGAATGTGTGAGTGGATGTGCGATGTGTGGGTTGTTGGGGGATGTGTGTGTGTGGGTGGGGAATATGCGGTCGATGGAGGTGTGGTTGGGGGATGGGTGGTTGGAGGTGTGAGTGGGGAGAGGATGTGTGGGTGTGGAATGGGTGTATGGGTTAGGATGTGTATGTGGGTTGGCGCGGGATGTGTGGATTGGTGGGGGATGTTGTGGGTGTGTGTGGGTGGGGGTTGTGCTGGAGGGGGATGAGTCAGTTGGTGATTATGTATGTGTCCCTTGGTGTGTGTGGCTGGGTGGGGGTGTGTGTGTGGGTGGGGTGATGTGTGGGTGGGGTGATGTGTGTGTCGGTAGGAGATAAGAATACTAACATTTGCAGATGATATTCTTGCATATAGGCAGGGGAGAGATAGGGAGCAAACAGCCCAGGAGTTACAGGCGACAGTAGATAAAGTGATTGACTGGTGCACAGAAATGAGTGCTGTCATTCACCCGGAAAATGCGGCTGTTTTGTGGTGCTCTCTGGACAACAGGATTGTAAGAGCTGATGTCCTAAGCCTCGCGATAGATGGTAGAAATGTCAGCAGCGAGAACAAACTGAAGTATCTGGGGATCACATTTGACAGGAGCCTATCCTTCAAGGACCATGTGGAGACGGTCGTGACAAGATCTCAAAAGGGACTCAATGCACTTAAAACTATGGCTGCAATGGACATAGAGCAGAGAATGCTTTTCACACTATACCAGCATGTGATCCTCTCAGTAATTGATTATGGATTAGGTCTGCTCACTGTCTCAGAAAGCCAGCTGGTGAAGTTAGAGCGCATACAGAACGAAGCTATGCGGGTCATTCTGGGATGCACTAGAGACACCCCAGTAGTGTGTATGCGTTACATCCTTGGTCTGCCGACTGTTGCTGGTAGGCTCAAGGTGATGCAGGCGAAGGCATACCTCAGAGTAGCTGCAGACAAAGACCACCCACTGCATGAGGCGCAGGACGCAGTTAAGGGTCAGCGACTGATAAGAGGGAAATCATGGATGGCTCAGGCGGAGGATACGATCAGACAGGTGTGCCCCTTGGAGAACATTAGGCGTGGAGAGGAGTGGGTCAGAGTGCCAGCGGAGCAGTCAGACTTGTGCAGAGTTATAATCACATTAAGCCGGGAGTGCAGGGGGTGGCCAGCAAGGGCCATGGAAGTGGAAATCCAGCAACTAATTCAGGACAATGCTCACTCGAGTGATGTGATTATCTACATAGATGGTTCGGTGTCAAGAGGTGAGAGAAGTGGCTGGGGGTTCATAGCCAAAGCTAATGGTCGATGTTTGGGGCAGGAGAGCCTGGCATATGATACCACAACATCCAGCTTAAGAATGGAAGTGGAGGCAGCCACTGCCGCTCTCCGCTGGATGGAGAAATCCACACACACACACACACACACACACACACACACACACACACACATCGTGATTGTAACTGACTCAGAAAGCATGCTGACGAGGGTGAGGACCGGCAGACTTCGTGCGGAGTGGCTTGCTTCGCTTCGGAGGTCACGGGTGACAAGCATCGCCTGGATCTTTTCTCGGGGGCATGCCGGTGTGCTGGGAAATGAACAGGCGGACAGATTGGCTGGTTCTGCAGAACTTGGAGTATTGATACATGACAAGGCAGTCGTGGTTGCGGCCTTGTGGGAGCACGTGCACACCTCGGAGGAGCAAATGGATTACCATGGTCTGGCAAGAATGAGACAACGAGGAGTAACGAAGGGATCTGGGCGACGCTCAACGCTCAGATGAAAGGCGAGACGGACTTATAATCAGATTGCTACTGGTACTATTAGTGTTGGAACTCTTCGCTGGCTGCTGAGGATGGGGACGGAGTACTTATGGGAATGCCCGAATGATGTGATGTCGATTCCTAAATCAATCAACAATCAATCAATCGGTGGGAGATGGGCCTCATAACATAGTAATTTGTCTTGTTTATGTTTATAACATTCATTTCACAATGTTTTTCTTTCTTCCTATGTGATGTATAATGCTCTTGATGGACGAAATATAACTGATTGGTAGGGCCGAATGTAAGACGGGCCTGCGTGCCCAATTTGTGACACTTTTAAACTAAAGTTGATTTGATTTGATTTGATTTGATTTTGTTTGTGCAGTCTAGTTCTTAAAAAAAAACTATGGTTGTAATGGTAATTGGTAGTGCATGTATATTCCATGTTGTTGTGCGCGAGATGTTCAATATCTGCACTCTACAATTATTTCCTTGGCTATCTCTGTTTGACTGACACTGCCTTATGTTTGTTGTAGGGCTGTCGCAGGCTGTCTAATGGACCACCAAGTTAGAACATGTATGTCTATGTCCTAGCTGTGTTGTCATTTGGGCTGCAGCTGTGTCTGTATGTATGTTCGTTTCCTGCAGTAAAATGAAATCTGCTTTGTATTTGTTTTGGGACTGGATTAGGTGATGTTTCTTTTTCCTGAAACCTGAAATAAAAATTTTAATAATAACAAAATCATCCATTAACAGACACACCGGCAGGAAGGTAGGTAGCTAGACAGATACAGGGATAGATAGACAGCCAGATAGACAGGCAGAGAGACAGATAGACATACAGACAGACAGAAAGACAGACAGACAGACAGAGGGACAGACAGACAGGTGGATAGGTAATAGGCAGGTTGGTAGGTGGGTAGGTTGATAGGTGGGTGTGTAGGTGGGTAGGTAGGTAGATAGGTGTGCGGGTGGTTGCGTAGGTAAGTGGGTGAGTAGGTAGGTGGGTAGGTAGGTGGGTTGGACTGCCAGAAGTAACTAACTGAGATTTCCTGAAAAAGGCTAATGAAACTAGAACATTATATACAACAATAAGAAAGAGACAAACAGCTTTCTTTGGTCATGTGATGAGAAGAGAGGCATTGGTGAACATCAAACCGACTGAAAAGTTCAAAGGGAAAAGAGGCAGAGGTCGACAAAGAGAAATCATACTGAATGGATTGAGATGGTGGCATGGAGGAAAGTCATCAGCACAGTTGATCCAGAACACCAAAGAACAAGATATATGAAGAGACATGAACGCCTACGTCAGCTGCCAGGGCACTTGATGATGATGATCAATGTGTAATCCACCACAGATGTTCTTTCATCAGTCAGTCTTTCTTATTTGAAACTTACCAGTAAAATGTATCCTATTATCTTGTGTATCGCGTTATCTCCAGTAGTCATAAAGTGAACACCTGTTTTATGCTTGTGAGAACATATGAAAGCCATCAGAAATTGTATCGATCAGGCTACAAATTACACGAATATCTGAGCTGAAATAGAAATGTGTACATGTCAGTGTGTTGTCGTGTATGCATGTGTGTGTTTACGCATGTGTATGTGTGTGTGCGTGTACGTAAGTCCGTGTTAGTCATTATGACTAGACAGACACTATACACTGGGTGGTGTGTCAATGTGTGGAAATGTAAAGATTGGCTCAGTGGTTTGCGATGAGTGTCATGTGTAGTTAAGCTTATAATATGGCTGTGGGAATCTGGAAAGGTAAGACATTAAAAGTGATTGTCTTTTATATTGATTCACCATTACTTGATTAATCCTACCCCCCCCCCCCTCCACCCCCCTCTCTCTCTCTCTCTCTTTCTCTCTCTCTCTCTCTATCTCTCTCTCTCTCTCTCTCTCTCTCTCTCTCTCTCTCTCTCATTCTCGCTCTTCTGTTATCGTTGCTCTCTAAGATTAGCTTCATAAGTGACGTGTATATATATATATATATATATATATATATATATATATATATATATATATATATATATAATATATATAATAAATAAAGTTCATTCTGTTACCGAACGTTGCCGGAGATGATTCTTACGGCGATTTCCGCTTTCTTGTTATTGTACACAGATATTAAGCACACATAGAGTACTCCTGATGTTAAATTCCCCGATTATTTCAAGTTCGCGTTAACAAGGGACCAATTACATTATATAGATAGTTTTTCCCTCCTCGGTTTACGTGTGTACATCTCGTGTTTCTTAAATTCGTTTCTCACATAGAGATACAGAGTGACATTTTCAGACGTAAGTATACCCACAAATCACTTTTTATGTAGATGTATTTGTTTGTTCTAATATGTGTTATTAGATGTATCGTCCATTTTTATGTAAATCTTGTCATTTTCGACTATTAAAGTCGGGAGCCAGATCCCAAACAAAAATGATGAAAAATTGCATGCTCTGATGTGATATTTCAATGGCCGGAAATAGCCGTTTCCTTGTCAGCGATGTCAATATCTAATATTGTTATGGAATATTCACAGCGATTTGAATGCCAATGAATGCATGATTGCATTCAACGTCAAATTTAGTATTTGTGTATATATTTTCATCACTCTGCATGGGCGGGATCATTGATAATTTTTAATCTTTCCAACGGAACATCTTTTGTCAAAATTCAAATATCTACGGCAATCTACGCTGGCTGACAAGTCTCGCCGCGCGTCGTCTGCGCGCGGCCTGACACCATCACGGCATGGCGTGATGTATACATCTGAGTGTCTGGGTGTTTATATATAAACTGGGAGAGTTATAGTCCCTTGTGCGTGTTAATCTCCTTGACGACCAGCAGTTGTGTGAGTGTGTAGGTAGGGTCACAAAAAGTGGAAAGGTCAAAACCGTTTTCTTTTTATCTTCCTTGTAAATTATAAACTTACACACAAACATTAATATCTCACTTTAAAATTGACCCACAGACTTGAATAGGGTATCGTTCGATTTGTTTTTTCAAGAGCTATCCAACTATGCAGGTTATATAATTAAAAAGCAATTTAGAAAAAGTTACTAAAGTGGCTAGACTGATAGCACCAGCCCATGTGATAGGCCTAGAGCAAGAAGGAAGACAAGGCGAGTCTTTCCTTCACTATGACAAGTGTACAGCCCAGTCAGTAGTCGAAACCGCGTCCTACCGTGCTGATGATATTTATTTATTTGGTTGTTTCGAGATAAGAGGTTTAAAGATTGAGCACAACCCACTACTGGCAACGCTGATCGTATTCCGGCACGAACCTAAGGCCTTGTCCACGTCAGATTGTTCGCTCTCGTTTGAGCTCGTCAGTAGTGCATATGACTGGACCTGGGATCGAACTCCGGATCACTGGAGTGTGAAGTGTGTGTGTAACCACTTGACCTCGCGGCTCACGCTAGACGCGGGCAAATTATCACACAAGAATATCACAGCGTCACCCATCGTAGTTTATAGCTCAAAATAGCTCATGATATTTACCTGCGGAGTTGAATATCAATTTCAATAGCGCGCCCGTCATAGGGACAATAGTAGCACTTGTACGCTTGCCTGCGTACATGACTGCACGCCAGTGTCGTAGTATATTCTGTGTCATTTCAGTCTACCCTGCTCCTGCTACCTGTAATCTTTTATCATGATAGTTTCTAATGCCTCTCGTCTCATGCACACATTATCAAAAAACTTCTCATAGCTTTCGCCTTTAGTCCGCCGTTAATTATATATTTGTAAATAAATTAAGTATAGTACAAATAATGTACCGCAGACATGTTTTCGAATTGTCATTCAGGGACCTGTGGTTCCAGGTCAATCCAACATACATGACAACTCGTATTCCTGGTATATATTTGGTTTCTTTCATTATTAATTCGCTTTATAGAAACAAGAGATCCAGTAGCAACATATATCCTTGGCTTACTCATTGCTTTATCTGCACATAATGTATATATTTCACATAAGACATCCTTGTCTTACTCATTGCTTTATCTATACTTAATGTAAATATTTCCCATAACACTTCCCTGTTTTACTCATTGCTTTATCTGTACATAATGTATACATTTCCCATACCACATCCCTGCCTTCTCATTGCTTTATCTGTACTTAATGTATATACAAGCGGCTTCTCATAAGTCTTTAGCCTGGCTATGAAGGAACAGGCGGAGAAAATTGAATTTTGGCACATGTATAGCTCATCCAATGTGTATTAGACATAGGAATTATGAATTTCCCTCCTCAACTCGTTATCCCGATATGGTGCATGGCACAACACACCCTACTGACCAGATATGCCCATCCAACTGTTTTTCATAACAATTGAGAAATCAGAAGCCAGGACTGTGATAAAATTCTTGATGTTACAGGGAAAAACACCTACAGAAATACACAGGGGGATGGAGCCAGTGTTTGAGGAAGTCTGTCTTTCGTATGCTTCTGTAAAAAAAAATTGGTGTTTGCAGTTTAAGTGTGTCCGTTCCCAAGTTGCTGATCTGCCAAGATCAGGACGACCGTCCTCAAAGTGCAAAGATGCCAATGCTGCAAAAGTGAAGAAAATCATTGACCAGGATTGGCACCGGATAATGGCACCGGATAATTTTGGATGGGCATATAGGATAGCAAAATGACAATTGCAGAGATATCGGGTTCAGCAAAACTGAGTACAGTTTTCAGAATGTTACGCAACAGACTGAACATGAGAAAAGTGTGTGCCCGCTGGGTCCCGCGCCTGCTGACGTATGAACAGAAACAAACACGGGTTGATTACTGTGACCAGTTGCTCAACATATGGCTGTCGATAACCATGTTGACGACCATGGTGACGGTAGATGAGACTTGGATTCACCATTATGATCCATAATCATAAATTGCCAGAATACAGTGGAAAACCCTGGGCTAGCCAACACATGCCAAGCCAAGAGCACAAAAATCTGCAAGAAAGGCGACGCTGACTGTTTTTTTTTTTTTTTTTTGGGTGGGACGTCAAAGGTGTCATATTGAAAGATTACATGCTTTATGGCAACACGGTTAATGGGCAGTATTATGCAGATCTCCTTATCAAACTAAGAAAGGATGTGACCAGAAAACGAGGGATAGCGCGTACGCAAATTCTGTCTTTGCTTCAAGACAACGCGCCCTCCCATAAAGCACGGCTTGTGCTGCAAATTGCCAACGATTTGAATATTGTAATTCTTCCACACCCACCATATTCTCCACATTTGGCTCCATCAGACTTTTTTTCTTTTCCCAAATCTTAAAAAAAAGAACAGCTGAAAGGAAATCGTTTTGACAGTGACGAAGAAATCATACTGGCTTGTGATAACTGGTTTAGATCGAACAATAGGTTGTTTTATTCTGAAGGTCTTTTGAAGGTCACGCAGAGATGGAGGAATGCGTACATTCAGGCTGTTGGCTACATTGAGAAGGAAGAAGCAATGTGCAATATTTCAATTTTCTCCGCCTACTACTTCATGGTCAGGCTAAAGACTTATGAGAAGTCCCTTGTATTTCCCATAACAGTTATACTGCTTTTTGCAGTTGTAATGATGTTAGGGTTACTGCACTTGCATACCAACACAATGATTTAATTCCAGTTCCCACCAGTGACGGGATGTTCTTTTTTATTTAGAACTGTCTGTCTGTCTGTCTGTCTGTCGTCTGTCTGTCTGTCTGTCTGTCTGTCTGTCTGTCATCTACTGCCTATAGTACCTTGCAGTGTAGGGTAGGGGGTGTTGAAGCATGAGGAGTTAAGGCCTCCTGGCTAGTGCAGTTGCCGCGAACTGTGCAGGTTAGGATTGTCTTTCTGCCCCCGACAAAAAAAAAAAAATCAACGCCTTACCAAGCATTCGCCCCAGGTATCTCGAAGGAGTACCCGGCGTTCTTAGGAACTCGGCTCGCCTTAAACTCGAGTGTAGTCCACACAGGTCTGATATTTGAGTGAGGGTCAGCCTTTCCTATTACCTGTGTCACTCGCCATCAAGCAATTACACAACGACTTCTGAGGTACTTGTAATTTACGCCCCCAACTCTAATAGGACCATTCTTTTTGTTTATAATCCTGACGGCTGTGAGGTCGACCTCCTTCAATAAATGGCACCGGATAATTTTAAGATATATCTACCAATTAATTGTGAAGTAAAGGCGACCAGATATGGAAGTGGCCAATTCAGTGCCATGCCATGACCTTGATTATGAGGGCTTACTTCAGGCACCAACGGCAATATCTGCAATGGGGCAACCTTTTGTGTTGTTTAGCAGTGCTAATGATTGTATCATCTGTCACTTGCTATATGTTGTAACACGTGAAGAAACAGTTTTGACATGCCGTGCAGAGTGCCGTATTCGACATATGATGTCAGCCCCATTATTTTCATAGAGCAATGAGCACTGGAGGGGATTGTGATCAACATCTGGCAGACCATCATCATATCGCAACACATTTCATGTTACCCATGTTAGACTGAAACATCGACATTGACGCCCAGCTCATTGTAACACATCCGCATAATAACAGTTATGCAAGAATATACAAACTGGAAACCATAATAACACATAAGCAATAACATGCATACTAGAAACCATAATAACGCATATGCAACAACATGCTGACTAGAAACCATAATAACACATATGCAACAACATGCAAACTAGAAACCATAATAACGCATATGCAACAACATGCAAACTAAAAACCATAATAAGACATAAACAACAACATGCAAACTAGAAACCATAACAACACATATGCAACAACATGCAAACTAAAAACCATAATAACACATATGCAACACCATGCAAACTAAAAACCATAATAACACATATGCAACAACATGCAAACTAGAAACCATAATAAGACATATGCAACAACATGCAAACTAAAAACCATAATAACACATATGCAACACCATGCAAACTAAAAACCATAATAACACATATGCAACAACATGCAAACTAAAAACCATAATAACACATATGCAACAACATGCAAACTAAAAACCATAATAACACATATGCAACAACATGCAAACTAAAAACCATAATAACACATATGCAACAACATGCAAACTAGAAACCATAATAAGACATATGCAACAACATGCAAACTAGAAACCATAATAACACATATGCAACACCATGCAAACTAGAAACCATAATAACACATAAGCAACAACATGAAAACTAGAAACCATAATAACACATATGCAACACCATGCAAACTAGAAACCATAATCACCTAGTCGGAAGGTTCGAGGGCCAGTCACTGCGCTAGCACTGCTCCCATGTATTAAGTTTTGTTTTAAATACTTCCAATTCCAATTCTAAAAACAAAAATTCCAATTGCAGCCTCGTCTAACCTGCTTCATTAGCTGTGGTTATTGTTGAGGTCCGTGGTTTTTGTGGGTTTATTCACCCTAATTCTTGTCTTGTGAGTCCTATCTCGGACTGGTTATGTAGCGTTTGTGTCTGTGACGTCGGCGATGGGATAGGTCGGCGGCTATCCTTTGTGCTCGTCTGTTCTATTGGTTTTCTTTGTTTGTGTAGGCTCCTGGCTCGTCTGGCTTGACTGACTGCAGTCCTTATAAGGACTTTTCGTGATCCCACTCCAGCTGGGGGATCGGTCGGCGGCTGTCCTTTGTGCATGTTTCCTTTTGTTTTCGTTGTTGGTGCAGGCTCCTGGCTTGACTGGTTGCAGTCCTTAAAAGGACTTTTTATTTGGTATTTTTGTCTTCTCAATTGTGAAGTAGCTGTAGAAGCCTTTCGATGTGATATGCCTCCTTGCGCTTTCTTTCAGTCCGCTTCCCACGTTTGAGTTCTTGCTGCCTTTTGCTTGCTTCCTCCGAGCTCAGCCATGGGATGATTTCTCCGTCTTCAATGTAGTAATGCCATTCGTATTCATCTGTGAGTGTTAAATCCGGTAGAATCATTGAGATGAAGGGCATTGGTTTCACGTTGAGTTTCTTGTACTTCTTTTTTTTTCCCCTCCATGCGCTTTCTGTATTCCTGGCACTTGAGTTCGTAGTGCCTCTGTTTCTCGGGAACCGTCATTTCTACTTCTGGCTTCGGGACGTCCTCTATGCCGACGTCAGGGTGCTCATCTCGATTTTCTTCTG
>JACEFZ010010957.1:252500-277500 GCA_014155875.1 Cepaea nemoralis | reverse complement strand
TGATACGCTTCATTGAGTGTAGAAAGGGTAAATTACTTTACCATGTGTTACCACTACTCTGAAGTTCGTTGTCCAAGCATTTGTTGTTACACTTACGGTAAAACTCATTGTCTAAGCATATGTTATTACAGGTAGGCAAATGCTTCTGTACAGGAATGAAGTGGGCGTTTCTCTCAGCAATCGTGGTATCGCTAGCGTTCTGTTTGTTAATGCAGTTGGTAAGTTTCGTATGTTTATGTTATATCTTGTTAATTGAGTTGGTACCTTACATATTTATATTATCCCTTGTTAATGGAGTTGGTAGGCCTACCTAACATGTTTATGTTATCTCGTTTTAGTGGAGTTGTTAAGTGTCATATGTTTATGTCATGCCGGCTCCGTGGCGAAGGCGTTACGGACTAAGTTCGTAATCCCGCATACCTGTGTTCGAAACACAGCTGTGGGTGATTTGGCAGCATATCACCTTACGTTGGTTTTTTTTTTTAATGTAACGGTATGGGTGCTGGCCGTTCAGAAAGCAATGGCACACTACTGAACGTAAACTTGTCCAGGAATCACGAATATTCAAAACAAAAAATGTTAGGGTTAACTGCTACAACCTGTAAATGAAATGCAACTAAGTGTTATATGTTTATGTTATCACTTGTTAGTCTCCCTCCCTGGTCTATGGGTTAAACGACTTTCTCCGTAATCCCGTATACTCTCGTGAGTGACGTGACGTGTGCGAGAATTGGTAGCGGTTCTCTCCGTGTCGGTAACTTACGGGGTATGTGAGCCGGTCGAAAGCAATGGCAAACTACTGAGTGCAATCTTGCCAAGAAGTCAACAATCAGCTGAAAGATGCTGATGTTGACAGCGATGTCCTGTAAAGGATATCCGGGGGGAAAAAATCTCTTGTTAATGGAGTAGGTAAGTGTCATATTTTTATGTTATCTATTGTTAATGGAGCAGGTAATTGTCATATTTTGATGTTATCTTTTGTTACTGGAGTGGGTAAGTTTCATATTTTTATGTTATCTAATATTAATGGAGTTGATAAGTGCCATATTGTTATGTTATCTTCAAAGATACAAATACAGTAAGATGAGTCATTACTAGAATCATCACTATCATCATGAGCCACTCCCAAGACTGTTAGGAGTTGATTGGCTTGCAGACCTGCCATGGCTACACGCTGAGGGAGATACTGATTAGGGGAACTGAACATTTATGGACTAATAAATAGTTCGATGTAAGTTCGATGTCGAAATAAGGATGATCTGTTGACTAACTAACTAACTAACTAACTAACTAACTAACTAACTAACTAACAAAACTAACTAACTAACTAACTGACTGACTGACTGACTGACTGACTATCTAACAAACTAAGAAACTAACTAATCTAACTAACCTAACTAACCTAACTAACTAACTAACTAACTAACTAACTAGATAACTAACAAACTAACTAACTAACTATCCCAACTAACAAAACTAACTAACTAACTAACTAACTAAGTAACTAACTAACTAACTAACTAACTAACTAACTAACTAAGTAACTAACTAACTAACTAACAAACTAACTAGATAACTAACAAACTAACTAACTAACTATCCCAACTAACAAAACTAACTAACTAACTAACTAACTGTCTAACTAACTAACTAACTAACTAACTAACTAATTAACTAACTAACTGACTGACTGACTGACTGACTATCTAACAAACTAACAAACTAACCAATCTAACTAACCTAACTAACCTAACTAACTAACTAACTAACTAAATAACTAACAAACTAACTAACTAACTAACTATCCCAACTAACAAAACTAACTAACTAACTAACTAACTAACTACTTAACTAACTAACTAATTAACTAACTAACTAACTAACTAAACTAACTAACCAAATTGACTAACTAACTAACTAACTAACTGTCTAACTATAACTAACTAACTAACTAACTATCTAACTAACTAATTAATTAACTAACTATCTAACTAACTAACTAACTAACTAACTACAGTACAGGCCTCTTTCAGTCCTGAAGGACTATAGAGTTGTGCCGCTTGGGAGGTGCCTGGCAGCACCGCTGGTAACTGTATAGTCTAATGCGAGAGTGACAATCCCTGTCACAGTTTCCACATCTGTAAGACGAGGCAAGTCCCGCAGTAAGTGACTGCGCTTTGAGCCTGTGCCGTCTATCCTCAGTTTGTTGGATCAGATTTCGCTCAAAGAGCACCAGTCCGTTTCGTACATCTCTTCTACAGGAGCATCTGTCTGTTGCAACTCTCTCACACGTGTCTGTATCTATTCCAATGGTTTTCATATCTTGTTTACACACATCCCTATATCGCATTTGGGGTCTTCCGGTTGGCCTCTTTCCTGTGGCTAGTTCTCCGTAAAGGAGATCTTTGGGAATACGTTCACCCTCCATTCGAGATACGTGGCCCAGCCACCGGAGGCGTCTCTGCTTGAGGAGGGTGTGCACTGTGGTAATATCTGCTCGTTCAAGCACCTGTTTGTTTGTTATGTGGTCTTTTCATGTTATGCCCAGGATACGTCTCAGACATCTCATGTGGAAGGAATTCAACTTCCTTTCCTGTCTTGAGTACAAGGTCCAGGATTCAGACCCATAGAGTAGTGTGCTAACAACACAAGCTTTATATACTTGAGCTTTTGTACGCTCTGTTAGTCTATTATTCTCCCAAACTCTTTTAGCTAGCCTGGAAAATGTTGTGGCTGCCTTTCCAATGCGTCTGTCGATTTCTGTCTCTAATGAAAGATTATCTGATATTGTCGACCCCAAATACACAAAATCGTGGACGACCTTCAATTCGTAATTAGCAATTTTGATTGACGGGGGCGCACCAGCGTCTTGTTCCATCACCTGTAGACGTCTTATTTAGGCTAATGGTGAGCCCAAAGTCTTTGCAGGCGGCTGCAAAACGATCTATGAGCCTTTGGAGATCTTCTGCTGTATGCGTAGTCAGTGATGCATTATCTGCAAAAAGTAGTTCTCTTACACATCTTGATCTTATTTTGGTCTTTGCCTTGAGTCTTGATGGGTTAAAAAGTTTGCCATCAGATCTTGTGTGTAGGTATATGCCTTCAGTGGCAGTCCCAAATGCCTGCCTTAAGAGAACTGCGAAGAAGATACCAAAGAGTGTAGGAGCAAGCACGCAGCCCTGCTTTACTCCGCTGCTGATGCTGAATGACTGGGATGAGCCGTCAAATGAAATGGTCCCCTGCATGTTTTCGTGGAATGATTTCACGAGACTAAGAAGGGTGTGTGGACATCCAACCTTTTCAAGGACCTTAAAAAGGCCGCTTCTGCTCACGAGGTCAAATGCCTTTGTGAGGTCGATGAAGGCAATATATAATGGCTTCCTCTGTTCTCTGCACTTGTCTTGGAGCTGCCGGAGTGAGAAAATCATATCGATGGTGGACCTGTTGGGTCTAAATCCGCACTGCGATTCGGGGTAGATTCTTTCAGCAAGAATGTGTAATCTTTTAAGGATTACTCTGGCAAAAATCTTGCCTCTAATGCTGAGTAGGGAAATGCCGCGATAGTTGTTGCAGTCGCTTCTGTCTCCTTTGTTTTTATAAAGGGTAACGATGTTTGCGTCTTTCATATCTTGTGGTATTGATTTTTCTCTCCAGCAGAGCTGAAATATTGCATACAGTTCTGGGATGATTGTTTCTGTGCAACATTTTAAAATTTCAGGTGGAATACTATCTTTTCCAGGTGCCTTGCCGGATTTGAGAGAGTCTAGTACTTCGCTGATTTCTGTGAGGCAAGGTTCGTTATCCAGGGCATGCATGGCAGACTGTTGATCGATGGCTTCCAGAGCTTCTTCGCTGACAGTGTTATCCACTGAGTATAGCTCTGAGTAGTGTTCTACCCAGCGATCCATTTGTTTCGCTCGATCTTTTATGATTACCCCCTCAGTTGATCGTAAAGGGGCCATCTTATTTTTTGATGGACCGACAGCTTGCTTGATGCCCTAGTGCATTCCTCTTATATTTCCAGTGTCTGCACAAGTTTGAATTTGAGCAGACAGCTGTAGCCAGTACCTGTTCGCACATCTTCTTGCCATCTGTTGTACTCTATTTCTGGCCATTCGCAATGCCTGTAGTGTTTTCTCTGAAGGTGATGTTTTATACATTGAGAATGCATGTCTCTTTATCTCCATGACTGGGAGCATCTCTTCAGAGTGTGCTTCAAACCAGTCGGTTGACTTAGTTTGCTTCTTGCCAAATGTTGATAGTGCTGTATTGTAGATGGTGTCGCGAAAATGACTCCATCTCTCGGTGGAATTTCCATTTGTGGGGCCAGGCAGAGTATCCGCTAGAGCCTTCATGAATTTGTTGACCTTCTCTTTATTTTGGGTGCCGCTGGTGTCACTGCGTGGTCTTCCTTCTGTTCGGCTTCTGAAGATTCTCTTGGGCTTTGTCTTCACCTTGCTGGAGACGAGTGAATGGTCGGTGTCGCAGTCAGCACTATGATAGCTGCGAGTCAGCTGTACATTGCGGAGGTTGCTGCGTTTAGTGAGCACCAGGTCGAGTTGGTGCCAGTTCTTTGATCTGGGGTGCCTCCATGACACCTTGTGTTGAGGTTTCGTGTCAAAGAAGGTGTTGGTCACGCACAGATTATGGTGGCTGCAGAATTCCAAGAGACGTTGTCCATTGTCATTGATCTTCCCAACGCCAAACTGTCCTAGACATGAAGGCCAAGATTTGTGGTCGGAGCCAACCCTGGCATTGAAATCCCCCAGGATAAAAAGATGTTGTTTCTCCGGTGTTTCACTGACTTCTTTGCTAAGGTCGTCATAGAACTTGTCTTTAGATTCTGATGCTGCAGTTAGTGTTGGGGCGTAAACGCTTATAATACTAACTGGGCCTGCCTCTGTCTGGAGTTGGAGCTTCAGTATTCTTTCAGTGCCATCACTTGGTGGTATGATGGAATTAAGCAGCTTGTTTCTGATAGCGAAGCCAACTCCATGCTCCCTGGTCTCTCCGCACGGCCTGCCATGCCAGTAGAAAGTGAAGTCCCTCTCCTTGATGCTTCCAGATTCTTGGAGTCTGGTCTCTTGCAGGGCGACAATGTCTATACCCAGTCTTAGTAGTTCGTTGTTTATCACTGCTTTTATGCGGGCATCCACAATCTCATTTAGATCGTCTCAGATGCCAGGGGTCATGGTTCTTACGTTCCATGTTCCCAGCCTTAGGGCCGGTTGTTTTGTTTTTTTCTTGCTGCTAGGTGTATAGATTGCGGTCCATGTGTCAGGATTTTCCCCTAAGCTCCACACACCATCAGGAGCAGATGAACCGTGGCGAGACAACACCTTATTGACTGGGGGCTGCCCAGCTTAGGCGGGCGGTAGCTGTCTAGTGAGATACGATGATCTCTCCCACCGTCGGAAGTAGCCCCTGGCGCCTTGCTCTACGCCAATCGAGCATTAAGACTTATAACCGGCAAATGCTGCTTCCCGTGTTGTGTCACCGCTTTACACGGTGCTGAAGTGACCTCTTCAGGGCACAAGCCTGGGCAATGGAAATCGGAGAACCAGATGTTGCCCATTAGCAGGTTCCCCCTCTCCACGTCGCCGATGTTGACCAAGGGAAAGGCAGTAGCCAATGCAACTTGGCATCGGTGCCGTCGCATGAGTTGCCAGAACTATGTTGTTTACAACATGGAACTGCCTTAGGGACTCCATCTCCGGATTTGTCCTCAGGGTTTACTCCCGAAGCCTTTCCTATATGGGTATACCCGCAAGGCAGCGGAGGTTTGAGATTTAGAGTTCCTTCTCTTAGAAAAGATACCAACCAAGGCTGACGAGCCTCCTCTGTCCGGGAATCAATAAGGAGGGAAGTCTACCATTCTTCCTTCTTGGCAGTGACCATACTGATCGGATGACCGTAGCCATTGTCTCTACTGAGAGATCCTCTGCCCACCATCACCGACTTGAAACCATAACTAACAACTATCTTTCAGCTGCTCCCAAGTCCAATCCACCACCTGCTCGCATGGCTTCACGTTACCCTGTTGGGGGGGGGGGGGGCTAAACGGGTACTCCACCTTGCCCAAGGGTGTCCAGTAGGCTAGCGGAGGGAAGGAGGCACCTTACTTCTCCTTTGGTAGGGTGTATCCCTACCCCGCTACCCTTGCTAACTAACTAACTAACTAACTAACTAACTAACTAACTAACTAACTAACTAACTAAATAACTAACTAACTAACTAACTAACTAACTTAACTAACTAACAAAATAACTGAACTAACTAACTAAATAACTAATCTACTAGCCTACAGCTACCTAATTAACTAACACGCGTTACGAAATACCAATTAGAAGACGTATTATGCGTGTACAATGATGGTGCTATAGGGACATTGGAGACTGAGAACCGTCTTCATCCGTTACATGAGTTGAGTAAGTCAACTAACGTGGCGCGTTGTGTAACTCATCAATGGTTTATGCTTTCATTTAGATAATCAGAGACGATGGAAATATTGAAAATATAGAAAACGTCTCACATGATGCAGAAGTAATGGTGTCACGTCCTTTGATAACGGTAAGTTGCATTCAGATACTCTATTTCGAATTTAGCCTATAATGTTAGTTTTTCCCTCAGAATATAATGAATATCTTTGTACGTTTTCATAATTCTTTTTTACCATGAATACATTACAAATTAACTAAAAACATTCATTAATTGGTTTTTACGCAGAATAAGACCAAGATTGTATGGCCAAAGGTGGGGGTTCAACGATAGAACTAAACAAATAGTAGTGCATCATGCAGTGAAAAAAAAAAACGTTGGCGCTGGACAGGATATACATTGAGAATACTATAACAAGAAAGACCTTTTTCTGGAGAACACATTTAAAAAAAGAAATAGACGAAGGTATTAAACACACGGAGATGAGAATTAGAGAAAGAAATGAATATGAGGAGGATTGCGACGAGGCTGCATGAGAAAGCAATAAATAGGAAGGCTAGGAAGAGTTGGATGAGTGCCTATGTACAATGGGAGATGAAACACAATAGATGAAGAATAGAAAAAATAAATTGTTGCGTATCTCTTACGGGACGTTGCAGTCAACACCAGCATTTTTCAGCTGCTGTTGATGTACTAGGCAAGTGTTACGTTCAGTAGTTTGCCATTACTTTCTGAAAAATCTGGTCCCATACCAGCACGTTATAACACAACGCGACACGGTCAGCAGATGAAGAATACATGGGTACTATTATCCGCTCACATTTATATTAACTCAGAACTCTCAGGATACCATACAACGCTATTCAAAATGTAATTCGTTAATAGAATATTATTTGAGAAAAAAGAAAAGGTTCAGGACCCATTTTCACGAATTGAGGCCTATTGGGTATATGTTGTGGGTAGTGTATTTTTATAGATTAATCTGCACTGGATATGGCATACAGTGTCAACATGGCCCAAAATCACACCGGCTGCCTTTATTTCTCAGAACATTTCCTGTGCCCGTGTCAGGCGGCGGCTACCTGGGAGTTAGGACAATTAAAGAAAATACATTCCCGTATCAATGTGGATTCCTTTACAAATGTCCGGTGTGATGATGTCGAGATAGCGGATTCAACCGTACACCGGTCAGTTGGACTTGTAACAGGACGTGGTGGGTTCCACGTCATCTGCCGCTTTTTATGGGTTCTAGTGTAATGTACTTCTGTCCCAATTTGCCTGTACCCTTCGTCCCACACGAGACAATGGACACAAGACTACAAACTATTCGAATACTACTTCTAATCTACCTTAGACCCATCCAATGACTGAACCCAACTCTTGAGACAAAGAACAAAAAAGAATACTGTTATTGATAGAACTAGTATCTCAACCATAGAACAACTAGGGATATAATTAGATTGTTAGAAGACACAGATCATGGTCGTCATTAGGAAGAAGGAAATACCACAATGTAATATACAAGTAAATGGGAATATTCTTAAACAAGTGAATCGGTACAATTATCTCGGAACAGTCATAACACGTGAAGAGAGATGCCTTGAAGATATTAGAACAAGAATCTCCATGGCGAAGGTAGCTTCTGCAAGATGGAAAACATTCTGACCAATAAACAATGTCATTTGCAACCAGAGAACAGACAAGCTAAAAAACATCTGATGGCTGTGGAAATGTGGTTTCTGAGGAGAATGTAAAGAATACCATGGACAGACAGAAAAATCAATGGCCAAGTCCTACAAGAAACAAATGAAAACCGCACACTGAATAGAGAAATTAGACAGACAGTCAACATTATTTGGCCACGCTATGAGAAACAAGTAATTGAAGAACTTGATGACAACTGACAAGATTGAGGGAGCATCTTCCACATTTTCTGTAGCAAGAAACATGTACAACAAATTGCTAACCGTAATGAGATGAGGAGGTTGTTTATTAGAAAATCTTACTATAAATCTTTGAACAACCATCCGTGTGTATCGACTACCATTTCGAAACACTTGTTCCACCAAAAACAATTCTTTCTTCCATTGATAACACGGTCTGTTTGGAGTGCAAAGAATTACTCCATCATACGACATCCATTCACGGCATATTGCTTCATGATGGACTTTGGAGCACATTTTGATGACGTCGTGTACTTAATTTTTTCAAATTAGTACCACATACAAAGTGTAGTGAGACTTTACATACATCCGGTACAACCGACAAAGGAGGTTCACTCAGGCGGAGACCGGTCTGTTTCATCATCCAGCTAAACGTGACTCAGTAGTGGACCGTCTGTTAGATGTTACAGATTCTGTTATGAGGAAAGAGATCATCTGATACTGTAGGGCTCCCCCAGGACACACTAGACCGGCGTCCTAGGCATACCATCTCTCCTCGTACTCTTGGCCTTCTTCACAGATCTGGACACTGGCCCTCAGCTTCAGGTTACTGAGGCTTCTTCTGGGTGTATTTGATGGATAGCCCAGTCTCGATTCCCTGGCTGAGTGAAGGTGGTTCGTCTCCTGTTCACAACATAGCAACCAAGAGAGTTCTGGAGCAAGAACAGCTCCATCTAATCCATCTAAACCTTTACAAGTACATCTTATCTATAGTGCACACTGACTGATTCTCTCCGGTTCCGTCAGTTCCGCGACGTTCAGACCAATATCCTTGGTCTGGCCTCCAGGACAATGACTCTTATAGAATAGACAGGTTATGCTATGGATTTCAATAACCCTAACTCACATCATCTCTTGGCATTCAGCCTCGGTTCCAAGACTTAGTCTATAGAGTGGAAAATGTAATTCAGGAGGATGACAGAGTTACATACCTCCTGTGGAGATCATAAGTTACTGAGGCATATTTAGACATATTCGATCAACACAGTCTGTCTCGTCATAAACAGTATGTAAGTAAATAGGGATACCACGGGCAAGCTTTTTCTGTTACCTCAAAGGTTGTACAAGCTCTCCGGCAAGCATTCCCACTAATAATTAATAGAACAAGAGAGAAGGGAGGGGGGTCAGTGTTGATGTGCTTGTGTATGTCGCCCACGGCCCATCTCTCTCGAGTACGTAGAAAGGCCAGTTGTGGGCAATGACAAATAACACGGAGGATTTGATTCCTTTGTCAGCAAAGGTTGTTTGTAAAGTCAGACAGCACGGACGATCTTGTTTCGAGGACAGTTAAGGATGTGTGTAAAGTGAAACAACACGGACAATCTTATTCCTTTGCTAGCAAAGGATGTGGTGTTGTGCAAGACAATACGGACGAACTTCTTCCTTCGACAGCAAGGATGTGTAGTGTGTGTGTGTGTGTGTGTGTGTGCGTGCGTGCGTGCATGCGTGCGTGTGTGTGTGTGTTGTGTGTGTGTGTGGATAACTAGCCGAGAACTATACAAGAACAAGTGGGATCGGAGTGACTGTAACAAATATAGGGGTATCTCACTTCTACGTATCGTGGGGACACTATTTGTCAGAATTATTCTGCGTAGACTTCAAGTCCTGGGACATCAAGTCTAGCCTGAATAACAGTGTGGTTTTCGACGAAACCGGTCTACCATTGATATGGTGTTCTCATTGCGACAAATGCAAAGAAGCATTCCGTGAACAGAATCAACCACTGTTTATTGCCTTCATCTATCTCACAAAGACATTTGATTTGGTCAGTCTTGAGGGTCTGTTCAGGTAAGTAAAGAAGATCGACTGCTCGCCAACTCAACTGTCCATTGTGGAATCGTTCCACACAGACAGACGTGAAGAGTATTATCAAGTTTCATGGTACAACTTCAGAAGAGTTTGACATCAAGAGCGGAGTTAAGCAAGGTTGTGTACTTGCTCACACCCTCTTTGAAAAATACTTTTCACTTCTACTGAAATATGCTTTTGTGATCATGATGGTAGTATATACATTCACTTATGCTCAGATGGCGACCTTTACAATGTTGAAATAATGATGACGAAGACCACAATTATTAGGATACAGATCAGAGAGTTGCTTTTTGGAGATGATCCTGCAATTATGACCCATTGTGAGGAAGAATTATAACATCTACTTTGTGCATCCTCCAATGCTTGTTATGAATTTGGTTTAACAATCAGCAAAAAGAAGACATATATATGTCACAAGGTGCACATGGGGTACTATCAATCTTTATTGACGACGCCGAACTGGAGACAGTAGACCATTCTACATATCTAGAATCAGAGGTAAACAGCAAATTACCACTAGACCAGGACATAAACATCAGAATTTGTAAGACAGCAAAAACAATGAACAGGTTAACAAAAAGAGTCTTGGAGAACAGAAAGCTTACTGACAAAAGTCATGGTCTATGAAGCCTGTGCCCTTAGTATTTTTCTTTATGTCAGTGAAGCCTGATCAACTTGCTCATATCAAAAGAAACGTTTAAACAGCTTTCATATGCGGTGTCTGCGAAGAATACTTGGTATCAAGTGACAAGACAATATCATAAATACAGAAGTATTCGAAATATCGGGTTGTGTGACTATTTGTAAGACGTTAATTCTTCGTAGAATTAGATGGATCGTAATTGCTTAATAATTATATAACCTGCATAGTTGGATGGCTCTTGAAAAGACAAATCCAACGGTACCATATTCACGTCTGTAGGTTAATTTTAAGCCGAGATATTAATTGATTATTTGGTTGTTACGGGATTTGAAATTTAAATATTGAGCACAACCCACTACTGGCAACGCTGATCGTATTCTGGTATGAACCTAAGGCCCATCCACGTCAATATGGAAGCACTATACTCGAGTTTCGCTCTCGTTTGAGCTCGTCAGTAGTGCATATCCTTGACCGGATCCGGAAACAAGCCCCGGATCACTGGCGTGTGAAGCGGGTGTGTAACCACGCGGCACACACTGGACACGGCCAAATTATCATAACAGAATATTACAACGTCACCCATCGTAGGCTATAGCTCAAGATTGCCCGATCGCCGCGACTGACGTCCGTCAATCGATGTGGACCCGAACGATCAGGACTTCTCACTGGCAAGGCACACCAGGCCGCCTAAATCCAGTGAGCAATAATCAAATTGATTATTTGGTTGTTTCGGGATTTGAAATTTAAATATTGAGCACAACCCACTACTGGCAACGCTGATCGTATTCTGGTATGAACCTAAGGCCCATCCACGTCAATATGGAAGCACTATACTCGAGTTTCGCTCTCGTTTGAGCTCGTCAGTAGTGCATATCCTTGACCGGATCCGGAAACAAGCCCCGGATCACCCAGTTTATCATTTAAAAGGGACATATAGAAGACAAACGATTTTGACCTTTCACTTTTTGTGACTCTACCTACACACTCACACAACTATCGGTTTACCAGGTCACCAAGAGAGATTAACTACCGCGGCCTGTCTAATTCAAGGAAAAATAACTCTGCCGATTATATATATATATATATATATATATATATATATATATATATATATATATATATATATATATACACAAGCACTCACGCACGCACGCACGCACACACGCACGCACACAGATATATACATCTTCACGTCATCTATGTGAAGTCAAAACCGCGCGTGGACTGCACGTGAGCATTGCCAGCCAGCGTAGATAAATGCAATTTGATAACAGATATTCCGTTGGAAAGATGAAAAATGATCTGGTCTATGTAAAGTGATGAACAATTAAACATACATACAATAATTAGTGTTGAATGTAAACATGCATTTATTATCATTGTAGTCGCTCTGAATATTCCATAACAATATTAAATGTTCCTAGCTGGAGTAAAACTGCCATCTCCCGCCATTGAAATAACGCATTACAACATGCGATCTTCATAACTTCAGTGTGACATTGATTGCCAATTTAAATGGTCGAAAATTACAAAATACACGTAAAAGTGGGTGCTAAATTAAAAAATACATAGTAGACCAATGTAATACGTCTCATTATAGGGTATTTAGGGTTTACTTACCAATCAGAATAGGTAGCCTGGCTCTTCGGTATAACACGGATTGCCGATGCACCAGAAATGCAGAACGCAAAACGGGGTAGGGAAAACTATATCAAGTAATTAGTGTCTGTTTTAACTCGATCTTGAAATAATCGTGGAATTTAACATCATGAGTACGCTTATCGTCCCCATATCGGAGACACAAAAACAAACATCCGAACGTAACCGCAAGAAATATTCCGGTAAAATACGGCAAAATGAACTGCAGTACCTACATATTAGGAGGATGGGTGACAGTAGAATACTAAAGGACATCTATTATGGTGAATTACAGATAGGTATGATCTCGGGGTCGGCCTCTACAAAGATACAAAAATGTGTGTAAGAGGGACATGATTGATACAGGCATTGATATTGCACCTTGGGAGGATATTCGCCGCAGGTCGTGTTGCAAGGAAGGTAAAGATCAGAAATGGAAAAAGACAAAAGGGAAAATATTGCAGATATGTCACAATCAGAGCGTATGAGACGTCAGATGCTGCGTGATGGTGGAAATGACCATATGTTCACACTCATCCACTGTGGACGAACATTTACTTCGCTAATTGGTATGATCAGTCATATTCGCTGCCGCCATGGGTTGTAGATATTATGATATTTTTTGAAGTACAAAGTAACAAATTATCGTCTGTCAAGACAAGGTGCCAGTCAGTCAGCTGAGCACACACAGCTAGGTATCAAATGGCCTGTGTGTAGATAACTTCATAGTTAACACGCTCCTATCGTCGACCGACAGGGTGGTGTTTGACTCATTGACGTTGACCTCTTCCATGCCACATGATGATGATATGAACGTCCTGTCTTCTAGCTTCCCCATGAAGGGAGTCAAATAAAAGCTCTATATTCTAGGAATTAGTATTTAGGTTAAGTACTCCGGTGAGACACTTCCTCTTCAAGACAGGTTTCAAACCAATTCATAAAACCGAATAGACCAGAATCATCACAGAACTGGCTCGGGCTATGTTAATGTGATCTACCCGCTGGATTCCGTACATCGGTTGACTCGAGATCAAACCATGGCTGGGGAAACAGACCATCTTGGTTACTGAAAAACAACCCAGCAATATTTATATACCCGGCACGATTGAAAAGGGTTCCTTAACTTTAGAATAGAACTCAAAAGTCGGCCTCATTTCACTGTAGATTGCCGTCCTTAGTTCAAGGTGGCGCGTAGAATACAGCTGCTCGGGACGACCCTTTCGTCATAGTGAGAGAACATAAAATGACCTTCACTAATTGTGCTCGGATGTTTTATGAATCAAATTTTCGGAACACGCAAGATATATCCGAGATAATTTGTAGTTGATGTGTAAAGACTCAATGAACATTATCAAGAGGATAGAGGTGGGGCGGATCCGAAGAGAATGGTTGCTGTTTCTGGAGCGGTCTCGGCTGGCAAAGATTAGTTTCATCTTCGTGCCAGGGCATGCGGGAGTACAAGGAAATGAGCGGGCTGACGCTCGCAGGTGAGGCTACGATGGAGGGTGGACGCGCCATGGGCCAGGCTGACATTCTGAATGCTCTAAGAGAAGTAAGACTTTAGCGTGAACCAAGTGATGACGGTGAATCTACAACTATGGCCAGACTGCGAGAACAGGAAATTAAAAGAGGGGTGGCCAAACAAGAACACTACGCAGGAAGCCAAAGAAGATTGATAAACCAACACAGAACTGGCGTCGTTAGCAGCTACACGCTGCGGGATTTGCTGAGGAGGGGATCCGAGCACTTATGGACTGAATGGTTCGATATCTAGACTAACTAACTAACTAACTAACTAACTAACTAACTAACTAACTGATGTGTAAAGAATTTACACAGTCACGAATTCTCTTCAAAATGATCGGAGTGGACCAATGCCGTTGTCCGCGTACATTCATGCAGTTACTTTCTCGGGAATCAGTGAGTTTCACCAATTTCCCTACACAGCCCCCAGAGAGAAAATGGAGCAGTCTCAGCATCTAACAGATCCGTAGAATTCTACATTACAACACGGAAATGTGACAAAGCCACAGTCACGAGATAGTTAATTAAGGTGGCGAGTATGTTGTCCCGCCTGTGACACGTTTAAGTTTCGTTACAACCATTATCCAACCAACTGTTTGCTGTTTAACTGTCCTTTATTTATTTTTGTACAATTATGCGTTTCTATTTTATTCACAGGACCAATATAAAATCATAGTGCCAGCTACATTGGAAAGACCCTTTATAACACAAACAAGCCAGTTGTACCTTAGGACATTCACACGATCTAAGACTTCGCGAAAAAAACGGCAGAGTACAGCCTGTGACAAGGAAGCGTTGAGAGCACCTGAAACGAAGAAAAAACTTATAGTCTTTTATAACGTACCAGACTGGTGGTTAAATAATTTCAATTTTTCCATCTGCGAATGCTCACACTGTGAACTTGTGAGCAGCCAAAACATAACGCAGGCTGATATTGTCTTGTTTGATGGCGTCCGGCTAAGTGTCCGGAAGCCACCTCCGAGACCTAGAGGTCAAATATGGGTTGTTATTGGAAACGAGGCTCCGATATCTTACACTGGAGTGTTGCATACGCGTGAGTATACTTAACTGTCGTATTGGTAGAGGCTAGAACAGGGTCTATTTATTTATGTCTGAACCATTTGTCTTTTGCATTAAAAACATTAAAAAAGAATTCATTTTTCAAATATCATATATGTTGTAGCTTTTCTAAATACTTTCATCAATATGTTGATTTCTGAAATTTACGTACATAATTCAAAATGGGAGCTTCGCTAGCGTAGTGGCTAGATACTCTTTAGCCCAATGGTTCTCAACCTTTTTTGGCCCTTGCACCCCTTCACCGAATGTTCAGAATGTCATTCCCCCCTTTCGTATTTCCTCCCTATAAATCCCCCCTCCCGCCCCTACGCAGTATGCGTAAAACATAAATCTAAATTTAATAACACATACTAGAACAAGTCTAGACGTTTACATTAAACATGATTTGCGGGTCTACTTATGTTATAAAACGAATTTAAGAAGGGGAGAAACAGAACCCTAAAATACGGAAGGAAAAACAATATCAAGTAATCAGTTCTTGAAATAATGAGATCGTGAAATAATCTTAATTTCTCTCCCCCCCACCGGGGGAATTACACCCCCCCCCCCCCGCACTGGTAACCTAAAATTCCCCCCTGGGGTGTAATTTCTCTCCCCCCACCGGGGGAATTACCCCCCCCCCCCCCCCCCGCACTGGTAAACCTAAAATTCCCCCCTGGGGTGTAATTCCCCAGCGGTTGAGAACCACTGCGCCAGCCGGTGCGGTGGACAGACAGAGACAGGGATGGAAATGTATATATATATATATATATATATATATATATATATATATATATATATATATATATATAGAGAGAGAGAGAGAGAGAGAGAGAGAGAGAGAGAGATGGAGACGGACATAGAGAAACAGACAAAGAGATAGATGAAGACGGAAGAGATAGACAATAACTAAAACACCCTGTGTAGACCTCCTGCCCATTAGGGAAGCAAAGAATAGTAACATTGTAACTTACCAGTCATGTCGTAGGAGGCAACTAAGGTGGTTCGCATCGAGACTGGCTGTTTCATCTCGTAGAAATCTTTAGCTGCAGAATCCAACCAATTATGGAAAGTGTACAAAGGGCTTGGTGTGAGTTGGTTGAGGGCCTCTGCTGCATTGATTGATGAAAGGTAGAAGAAGAATAAAACATGAACACATGAATTTAAAAATACCTGCCTATTGGGCACGCCTCAGACGGTAATTGCACCACCGTAATAACCCACCAATGATACTCCTGCTTTGACGTTGCATACCTTCTGACGTATTTTAACGTCCGCATTAGTTTAGCCGTGTACAACTTCTGAAGAAGAAGGCGGAAGTTCCTTGAAGAGATCGTCCAGCCTGGCATATTTGTCAGGGGTAGCCACATTGGATCCGCCCGATTGATGACGCTGCCATGTGCAGGAATCCCGATGTGTTGCATTCCAGGAATTAGGTATCTCTGATTTATGTGGCTGGGATATTAAATGATACCCCGTGGACTTGAGTCGTTGATCCATGTTGCCGCACGCTGTAAATGTGTCTATGGAATAACCTATTAGAATCAGTAGTTCCAGTGATGAGGTTCATCTTTATAGTTCCAGTGATGAGGTTCATCTTTATAGTTCCAGTGATGAGGTTCATCTTTATGTTAATCACCGTTATAATTGGACATTCTATATGACAAAGGCTGAGTTTATTATCATATCACTGTGTCCGTGGAATAACAATTTGTGAAGCGTTGGACGTCGGCACTAACTATTGTTTTAATTACAACCTCTGGCATGACGCATCCTCCAGACACGAATTGGTGCAGTCATGGGATTTCACTTGGCAGTAGATAAATATGTTTCAGTTACCGGTTCGCGAAGCCGAACATATTTTAACTGTACATAAAACATTTTTATTGCGTCATCAAACCTGGCGATGCGTTGTGAAAAAGGCAGTATTGGGACTACAATTTGTTCTAAGTAACATTTTAGATTTACTACATTACTAAGTAACATTTTGGAGTTATCATTTTGCTAAGTAATATGGTAGATATACAACTTCGCTGGGTAACAGTATGGAGTTACCACTTTGCTAAGTAGCATTCTGGAGTTACCACTTCGCTAAGTACTATGGTAGATATACCGGTTCGCTAAGAACATTTTGGAGTTACCACTTTACTATGTTACGCTTTTACGGCTTTATCTCTATGTAACGATGTTCCTAAACAATAAAATAGTATAATTATGATGTCAGCTCGACTTCAGAATACAGATTTCTTTTTTTTTTTTTTTTAATATAACAAAATAATCAGTAATTGAGTATTTGTAATTAATTGCATTATCTGCTGTAATGTCTTTTTCAAAATATCTTAAATACATGTATATGAAGGCAGACAATTCTCTATAAACACATTGTGTTTAATGCACTATTAATATTTTCATTTCAGCTCATTGGAGGGGTGTCTTTAACTGGACAAGCACTCACCGCGTCGACTCGGATATATTTCATCCGTATGGTTTGTTACTGGACAACCGTGTCAGTCGCAGAACAAGGGGATTCTACGGTACTTAGGTTTGAGACAGATATGCAGAGAGAGAGAGAGAGAGAGAGAGAGAGAGAGAGAGAGAGAGAGAGAGAGAGAGAGAGAGAGAGAGAGAGAGAGAGAGAGAGAGAGAGAGAGAGAGAGAGAGAGAGAGAGAGAAAGAGAGAGATTCAAATCAAATCAAATCAAATCAAAACAAATCAAATCAACTTTATTTTAAAACTCACAAATTGGGCACGTAGGCCCGTCTTACATTCGGCCCTTCCAATAACTCATCTTTCGTTCATCAAGAGCATTATACATTCACATAGGAAGAAAAATAAACATTGTGAAATGAATGTTGTAAACATAAACAAGGCAAATTACCATGTTATGAGGCCCATCTCCCACCTATCCACACATCACCCCACCCACACACACACCCCCACCTACCCACACACATACACACACACACCCAGAGACACATACATACCCCACCACCCGACCGATCCCCCTCCCGCACATCCCCCACCCACACACACTGCCCTCACCTGTTCCCCCAATCCAAACACACTCGTTACCCACAAACATCCCCGACCAACCCACACATCCCGCGCCCATCCACATACACATCCTAACCCACACATCCTCTCCCCCACCCACACTTCCAACCACCCATCCCCCAGCCACACCTCCATCTACCACATATTCCCCACCCACGCACACACACCCACACCAACCCACACATCGCACATCCACTCACACATCCCCAAACCATACTCACACATCCCCACCAACTGACATCTCCCTACCCTCACACACACACACACACACACATCACCCTAACCACCTATACATCCCCAATCCATTCACAGAGAGAGAAAGAGAGAGTGAGAGAGAGAGTGAGAGAGAGAGAGAGAGAGAGAGAGAGAGAGAGAGAGAGAGAGAGAGAGAGAGAGAGAGAGAGGTCAGAAAGAAACAATGGAGTCATATGAGATGGAGATGTGATAAAAGTAAAGGGCGAACAAAGACACATTTACTATGAGTGGACTATGGAAGCAAACAGTATGTATACACTCCGAGATCTGCTGAGAGACGTAGCAAACATGGGTGTGTCTCGTGTAAAATGACATCGTGTCGGCGTCGTTTCCTTGTAATTTCCTTCGACAGCAAACCCTCTATCTACGTCGTGTTTCTTCTTCTTTTGCCTTTAAAATTTATAGTAGAGTGTAGCCACACAACTAATTATGCGAAACCCTTCGTAGGCCAGTCATGGCAGGTTGAATGTTGGCATGTTGGCTGATACTATCTATGGTGTGTGAAAGCCAGTTTCATATCAACCTTCTTTACTTGCCTTTTACAACGTAGGACGTTTACAGTGTTATGTATTGTTTACACCCCCCCCCCCCCCATCCTCCACCCCCCCCCCCCCCTTTATGGTCAGGTCTTAGTTATGACTGAGCTGCCGTATGAAAGTAGATGGTACTACATGCTTTCTGTTAGCGACGAATGTTGGGCGGCCCTCCCCAAAGCCTACAGATTGTGCCAACGGCTTCGGGCGGAGGAAAGCAATTCGAAGAGCACAAGCTTTATCCTAAATGTTTTGCATATCCTTTACAGGACATCGCTGTCAACATCAGCATCTTTCAGCTGATTGTTGATTTCTTGGCAAGATTACGCTCAGTAGTTTGCCATTGCTTTCTGAGCGACCGGCTCCATACTCTCATAAGTCACTGCCGCGACTCAAACCGCTCCCAGTTTTCGTGCGCTCACGTCAACCACTAGAGTATTCGGGATAACGGAGAAAGCTGCTAACCCATCGACCAGGGAGACCGGCAGCCTTATCCTGGTGTGAGGAAATGCAAAATAAAGACTAAATGTTATGCAGGTCCTAAGCTTTGGTCGACAACTGGTCTAACATCGAAGCTCTGACAGACGGTGCGATTAAGGGTCACGGTGTCCTCAAGGTGATGTCCGCAAAGATCTTCTTTCAGTGGTCCAAAGAGATGGAAGTCTGAAGGTGTTAAATTGGGACTGTAAGGGGATGTGGTAATAATGTCCAGCCAAATTCTGCAGTCGTGTCAATAGTGCGTTTAGCGGTGTGTGGCTTGGCATTATCGTGCAACAGTAGTGCAGTTCTCGGATCTTTGAATGTGTAAAGTCGTCGAAGACGCCCTTTAAGCTTTTTTAAAGTTTCAATGTCAGCATTCACGATCAGCATTCACCGTGTTTCCCTTATTCCAAGAAGTCGAGAATAATCACACATTTCTCATCACAAAACACGGAGGCCATAACTTTCCTTACAGATGGTGATATTTTGAACTTCTTTCTTGCCGACGATGTTGTGTGATGCCATTTCATTGACTGCCTCTTGGATTATGGTTAGTTAGTTAGTTAGTTAGTCGCAGTTCCAACTTTACAGCAATGGGTCGTCCCCATTATGCTCCGTTCCTGTGCCAGTGAATATCATACAAAATGGCCCCCACTGCCCAATGTGAAAAATGGAAAAGACAGGAGTCTCGACAAACAACAGCCCGCACAGATGCACTGTGCCTAATGCCGCCGCCAGAATGTCAACACAATAGTCCCCCACAAAACACCCAGTTCATTTCTGATGGAATCTACAGTCATTTTCCCATCTGGATGTTTCCTAGATGTTCACCCACACAGTCCACGAAATACAGTTCATCGTCGATGGTTGTGGCAGTCAACCAGAAACCCAGCAGCCACGCATTTCTGCATTAGGAAAAAACCGGTAAACTCTGGGACAAAGCCATCTGCAATCGCTCCGAACATGCAGTCACGTTCCAAAAAACCTCGGCCAGATTCAAAAGCATTTCACACGAAACTCACAGCTCACAGTGTCGCGCCACGCACTCACTCTGTAGTAGGGCGACGGAACCATCAAGCCTCCTTAGTCGCCTCTTACGACATGCGTGGTAGGCTGCAGTGTTGCTATTCTTTGCTTCCCTTATGGGCCCCGGCAACACACGAGATTATGGTTGAAAGAAATGAGCCCAAGTCTCATCGCCTGTCACAATATTCGACATAAACCCTTCTCCTTCAGTTTCGTATCGGTGCAGGAGGTGGATGTCTATGACTTCCCTTGCTTCTTTATGTCTGTCTGTCAACATTATGGGTACCCACCGTGCACAAACCTTTGAATAACCCAGGCCTTTAATGATGGTCTGGGCACTGCCTTTACTAATTGGACAACATGTAACACAGTTCCTCTAGTGTTATCCGACGGTCACAACGAATAATGTCATGAACTCGATGAATGTTTTGTGGAGTCAATACGGTTGGCGGACTGCTTAGTCCGCTTTGCGTCAGTCATTGAGGATTGATCTACTTCAGCTTATTCACAACGGCGTACACAACGTCGGAGAGTGCTAATATCCACTGTTGAATCTCCATAAACAATACTCAAACGTTGATGGATGATAATTGGGGTCTCGCCTTGAGCATTGTTTTAACTGAACTTCATTGTGGCCATTTTTAAACCGTTAATGTTGCGTAACCTGTGACTGAAACTGGTTGGTAGTGATACACCGTGCAGAAGAGTGGATGAGGAATCCAGCTAAATAATACACTGCACATCGATAAAGTGCCGGTCTCTCTGGCCGAGGGGTTACAACCTTTCTCCGTAATCCCGTTTATCACGCAGAGTCTCGTAGCGGGGCGAGAGCTGGAGGCGGTTCGACCCCCGCTGGTGACTTGCGGGATAACTTAGCCGGCCGCTCAGAAAGCAATGGCAAACTACTGAGCGTAATCTTGCCAAGAAATCAACAGACAGCTGAAAGATGCTGCTGTTGACAGCGATGCCCTGTAAAGGGACATGCGAATTTAAAAAAAAAAAAAAAACATCGATAAAGTATTTACAATGATAAACAATAGGAGGCATTACTTATTGACCGTCCCTCGTACGAAAAAAAGGTGCAGAGAGCAAAATAAGCACACATGAAAAGGGTACCAAGAGGAACTAAGGACATGATCAAAGAATGCCATGAAAAGTGTGCATTAATTATGGCAAACTGAAATAGCAATTCATTTATTTAAAATATACATTTCGATGGTATTGAATTATAAAATCTCCTATTTTATCGATTTTTTTTTCAAGTCTATGGACTGATAGCCTGTTGATCATGTGATGGTCCTTGAAAAATCTGGCTATAAAAATCAAATGCTGTCAATTGTAGCAGAGAGCTGAAGATCTCCGAAATCCAGACACCTGGCTTACAAATTCCTGTAACTCTACCTTCGGTCTCCTGCCCAGAGCCTTGAAAAATTATAGGGGTCGTTTGATTCCTATTAAGATATGGGATGCAATTAGCCAGTATCCGTACAAATTGTGTGAATACGTCGACTGAAAATGTGTTTTTATTTTCCTTTTGTCTGATGTACAGAATCATTAGCAAAGTCGAAGAGAAAGCTGGCAGTTGCCGTCATTAGTCACTGCAGTACAAAGAGTTTAAGAGAGAAGTATATCAAGGAACTTCAGCAGTATATGCCGGTTGATGTGATTGGCTTTTGTGGAACTAAAACCACTTGTCCAAAAAGAAACGACACTTGTTTGAGTGAGCTCCTACAACCCTATGTGTAAGTAGCAGCCTCATATGTACAAATGGAAACCTTAGTTAAGTATAGCTGACTATACAGCGAATAAATGAATTATACTTTTGCTGAGGAAGTCTCAAGCACCCATGACGATGCTCTTCTATCAACTTGTCAATTTGATATTTCTTGCTTTATGGCGTCTGTTTTACAAGGGACAACAATTCTAGCTTGAAATAGGTTTCTGGAATTTGTATGTTTTCCGTTCGGAGCCATATCTTTATTGCTGCCTTTGTGCTCGATGCTGTAAGTATTTTGTCTTCTCGGGCAACAACATTGTGATATCATGCATTGTCCATAATTGGACACGACGGTCTATCTAGAGATGGAAGCACTGTATTCTCGAGCCAATCTCTAAATACATTACCATTCATCTTACTATGATAATCCCTATTGTCTGTATGCTTTGATACGAATACGAGTCCACCATTCTGTAATGTAAGCCATTATGCGTACTACCAGCATGGGCTATGACCAAATGCTGTCCTATACTACTGAGGCACATATCGCTTTATCTTTCCATCCACTTATTGCCATTCCTCTTCAGTTGTGTGGTACGCATTGATACACTCTTTATGCAAATACTCTATGTCATAATTTTCTTTGCATATTTCTCTTATTTCACCTAGGTATTTGCTTCTCATGGCTCTTAAATGCGGTTGATAGCAAATGATATTTCTACATAAATTGTACTTTCTAAACGTGAAGCCTGTCCTTATAATTTTCTAGCAAAGTTATCTTGGATAGCTCTATGTCATTGTTCTTTCTCAACCAAACCCTACGTTTTCTTACAGTCACTGTTTGTTTGGTATCCAGCATTTTAATAATAGCTCGCCTTATGACACCCTTGTCAAAGCTGTCTACAGTTGCCTTTCTACCTACCGTTTGCTTATTGCGTGGTGGTTTCATTCTAGATTCAAGCACCAATCGACAAAATGACCGTTTACCCAAAACCAATGCACTGTTCTTTTCTCGGGATTTGTAATATTATATGAAAGTTTCCTGCGATCAGCTTCTTGATAAAAAAAAAATATGTGTACAACTTCATAGTGATGCTTTGAAGTGTACAAAATTTCACATTCAATCCCATTCAACAATATTCACACATTCATATGTTAGTGATAAATGGTAAGATTTAAAAAAAAAATAATCAGGTTTCATGAAAGGACCCGCATTATTGACAACACCTCTGAACACTCCCCGTTCCACTACGTGAGCTTCTAGTCATAAGGCCAATCCCGTGTCCCTCGAGATAATTAACTATTCAATGTTTCGAGTAAATTAACTATTACTAATGTTTCCGTGTGAAGGTGTAATACATTTTGTGAAGGTGTAATACATTTAATAATATGCACTTCATCTCTGACCCGTAAATAATATACCGCATATAAACAAACTACAATCTCCAGAACAAAAATTGTTTTGTTGGGTGAACATAATGACAAGGTTATATGCTAAATTTCATAATTTTCCCTCAGTTGGTTACTGAGATATGGAATTTTATATTGCGGCAGACAAAGGTAAATAGACTATAGTTATACTATCTTTGGGTTTTCTTAGTGTGTGATTGCCCAACGACCAGGTCTTTTCCCCCTTTGATTGACTGGAAATTGTTTAGTTTGGTTTTCATGAGCCATGCATTGGTGATTCTGCCACACCATTTTAGCCCCTTTAATCAGCGTAGAAAAAAATTATGAATGATTGTGGTTTATTAGTATTTCTTTTAATGGCTGTCCATGTTTCTTATTCATACAGTAGTACCTATTTAAATGTTAAGTACACTGCCTACTTTATATGGTAAAAGTTACTGCGGCGGAATTCGGGAAAGCCAAGCAAGAAAGCTAATCATAGGTACACAGTAACAGGTGTGTTATTGATCCTATGAAACCAACCAGCACATTTACGACTTATACTTGGCTCATTGAGCCTTTATAGAAGTAACAACAACACCAAAAACACACACACACACACACACACACACACACATACACACACAATTGCCAAGCAAACTATAATGAGAACATGAACTAGAAAATAATTAACCCGATACATTAAGGTGGTGGCAGCTTGTTCAATGGGAGTGTGAATGAAAAGGCGATACACAGAAAAGCAGATAGTGTTAATTGACAGCCGAGGTGATTAAAATACAATAATGGTAAATAACAATATCAAGAAACGAGACGCATGGATATGTAATGACCACATGACTGTGAGCCTTTAACCCTTAGTTTTTACATACATTTGTTGTAGATTGTTTTATTGTTGTTTACTGGGCGCAGCGTTCCCACTGGTGACTCTGGATAACTTTGTGCTGATCCTTTTGACTTTAAGAGTTTTAAGCAAGAGGTGTCAGGAAAGTTACCACAGGGATAACTGGCTTGTGGCAGCCAAGCGTTCATAGCGACGTTGCTTTTTGATCCTTCGATGGCGGCTCTTCTTATCATTGCGAAGCAGAATTCGCCAAGCGTTGGATTGTTCACCCACTAATAGGGAACGTGAGTTGGGTTTAGACCGTCGTGAGACAGGTTTTTTCGGCCAGTCCTGCCGGCGTAGCTTGAAAGCTCGTCGGTAGGCGTCCAGTGGTTTTGTATGTACACCTTGTACCGGGAGGACGCGCTTTAGCGATGCTACTCTTGGCCTGCGTTTGCGTGAATAGTCCGTCTGTCCGATAGATATCTGGTTGATCCTACCAGTAGTCATATGCTTGTCTTAAAGATTAAGCCATGCATGTCTAAGTTCACACTGTCTAACTGTGAAACCGCGAATGGCTTATTAAATCAGTCGAGGTTCCTTAGATGACACGATCCTACTTGGAAAACTGGCAATTCTAGAGCTAA
>JACEFZ010010957.1:180000-250000 GCA_014155875.1 Cepaea nemoralis | reverse complement strand
AGGTGGTTGTGGGTGAGTTTGTGGAGGAGGATATGTTGGTGGATGATTGATGGTGGGTTATGGGATGGGTGGGGGTATATGTATGGGTGGGGAGATGTTGGTGTGGGGATATGTGGTGGGTGGGAGATGTGTGCAGGTGGGGGTGGTTGTGGGTTTGGTGGTGTGGGTGAGGGATGTGTCTGGGTGTGGGATGTTTGGGTGGATGGGTGGGGAGTGTGTGTGGGTGAGATATGTGTGGGGGATGTATGTAGGTTGGGGAGGGGTGCATGATGGGTGTGGGTTATGGATTTTGAGATGTGTGTGTGGGTGGGGGATATGTCTGGCTGGGTGGGGAAGTGTGGCTGGATGGAGGATGTATGTGTGGGTAGTGAGGGTGATTGTAGTTGGGGGATGTGTGTATGGGTAGGAGATGTGTTGGGAGATGCGTGTGTGGGTGTGGGTTGTATCTTTGGGATTGTGTGGGTGTGGTGTTGTGTGGGAGGGGAGCTGGGTGTGGATAAATGATGTGTGTGTGTGGGTGGGTGAAGGTGTGCTTGGGTTTGCGGGTTGGTGAAGGATGTGTGTGAGGGTGGGAATGTGTGCTTAGATGGGTGGTCGGGGTGTGTGGGTGTGGGTGGGTAGATAGGAGATGTATGTGTTGATGAGTGGGTAAGGGATGTGTGGGTGTTAGTGGTTGAGGGATAAGTACGTGTGTCTAGGGATGTGTGAGGAAATGATTGTCTGAGTTGGGGATGTGTGTGTGGGTTGTGTGTGTGCGTGGATGGGAGGTGTGTGTTTGTGAATGGGGGATGTGTTGGTGGGTGGGGATGTGTGTGGGGGATGTGTGTATGGGTGGGAAGATTGTGCGTGGGTGGGGATGTGTGTGTATATGGGTAGGGGTGTGTGGTTAAGGGATGTGTGGCTGGGGGATGTGTGGCTGGGGATGGGTGGATGGAGGATCTGTGGTTGGGTAGAGGATGTGTGGGTGGGTGATTGTATATGAGTAAGAGTGTGTGGTTAAGGGATGTTTGGTTGGGGGATGGGTAGGGTAGAGGATGTGTGGGTGGGTAGAGGATATGTGGGTGGGTGAGTGTGTGCAGGTTAGGAGATGGTGGGGGTGTTTGTAGGTGTGGGCTCGGGATCTGTGAGTGGGCTGGGGGAGAGGGAGATTATGGTGGGTGGGTGCGGAATTTGTGTGTGGGTAGGTGCGGAATATGTGAGTTGACGGGGAGATGTGTGTGTGGTTGAGGAATGTGTGTTTGGCTGAGTGGGTGGAGGTGTGTGGGTGGAGGAGGATATGTGGGTGAGTGATTGTTGGTGGGTAATGGGACGGGTAGAGGATATGTGAGTGGGTGGGGAGATGTGTGTAGGTGGGGGATGTGTGGGTTATTGAATGTATGTGTGCTTGGGGTGTGGGTGGTTGGGATGTGTGGTGTGTGTGGGTGGGGAGATGTGTAGGTGTAGGGATGTGGTGGATGGGTGGGGGAATGTATGTGTGTGTGGGTTATGTGTGTGGTTTGGTGGGGGAGTTGGAGTGAATGGGGGATGTGTGGGTGGGTGGTGGATGGTCTCATAACATAGTAATATGCATTGTTTATGTTTACAAAATTCATGTGACAATGTTTTTTCCTATGCACTGTTGATGAAAGAAAGATGAGTGAATGGAAGGGCCGAATGTAAGACGGGCCTGCGTGCCCAATGTGTTACCCTTTGAAAATAAAGTCTGTCTGTTCGTTCGTATCTATCTATCTATCTATCTATCTATCTATCTATCTATCTATCTATCTATCTATCTATCTATCTATCTATCTATCTATCTATCTATCTATCTATCTATCTATCTATGTCTGTCTGTCTGTCTGTCTGTGTGTCTCTCTGACGACCCTGCACGGCTGTCTATATATCTATCCATCCATCCATCCATCCATCCATCCATCCATCCATCCATCCATCTAGAGGACCCGGCCCGGCTTCGTCCAGCCTCTGGCGGGGATCAATCTGTCTGTCTTGTCTCTATCTATCTATCTTCTATCTATATATCCATCCATCCTTCCATCCATCCATCCATCCATCCATCCATCCATCCATCGATCGATCCATCCATCCATCCACCCATCCTTCTATCTATCTATCTATCTATCTATCTATCTATCTATCTATCTATCTATCTATCTATCTATCTATCTATCTATCTATCTATCTATCTATCTATCTATGTCTGCATGTCTGTCTGTCTGTCTGACGACCCGGCCCGGCTGCCTATCTATCTATCCATCCATCCATCCATCCATCCATCCATCTAGAGGACCCGGCCCGGCTTCATCCCGTCCCTGGCGGGGATCAATTTGTCTGTCACTATCTATCTATCTTCTATCTATATATCCATCCATCCATCTATCCATCCGTCTATCTATCTATCTATATCTATCTATATCTATTTATCTCTATCTGTCTGTCTGTCTGTCTGTCTGTCTGTCTGACGACCCGGCCCGGCTGTCTATCTATCTATCTATCTATCTATCTATCTATCTATCTATCTATCTATCTATCTATCTATCTATCTATCCATCCATCCATCCATCTAGAGGACCCGGCCCGGCTTCGTCCAGCCTCTGGGGGGGATCAATCCGTCTGTCTGTCTGTCTCTATCTATCTATCTTCTATCTATATATCAATCCATCCATCCATCCATCCATCCACCCATCCTTCTATCTATCTATCTATCTATCTATCTATCTATCTATCTATCTATCTATCTATCTATCTATCTATGTCTGTCTGTGTGTCTCTCTGACGACCCTGCCCGGCTGTTTATATATCTATCCATCCATCCATCCATCCATCCATCCATCTAGAGGACCCGGCCCGGCTTCGTTCAGCCTCTGGCGGGGATCAATCTGTCTGTCTCTATCTATCTATCTTCTATCTATATATCCTTCCATCCATCCATCCATCTATCCATCCGTCCATCCATCCATCCATCTAGAGGACCCGGCCCGGCTTCGCCCAGTTCCTGGCGGGGATCAATCTGTCTGTCTGTCTGTCTGTCTACGTGTCCCACGAGGAAGGACGCGTTTGTGTGGTCTCCTCCCTTTTGGATTAGTTTTCCTGTTTATCTACATTCGTACGCAATGGATTTTATATGGTTGTGATCACAATGATGCCGTTCAACTGTTGAACTTGTTTTAAAGTTGCTATATGTGCAGTGTTAGATATAAATGCTAATAATATTGTATTCAATGACACTATGGATAAATTATTCATGGAACAGCGGTGCGTCAGTGATAGCTTGAACTAGCCAATCACATCACTTGGATTTAAACCGTGGGCGGCGCTACAATGTTTCCGTGTTTGTTGAAACGTAATATTATGTAATCATGTCTGTCGAGGAGGAAATTTCTGTGCTGGAGTTAGCGGGAGAAAGGGGGCGAAGTAGATCTGAGGGTCGAAGTGGATTACGATCTGCAGTAACAAGAAACTACACACTCAACAAAGAGCGGGCAGTGAAAAGCAAACTAAAGAACTGTTTTAGCTCGCCATCACTGTCTGTTAAATGTATGGATGACGGTAAATGCATCTCTATCACATTCAACAATACAATACATTACGAGGCATTTCGAACATGTCTGATCAATTATTACCATGAAGCCAAAGTTGATTATAGAAAAGACCGACAAGGAGCGGAGGTGGAAGTCAAAATATCATCTCCCCTACACACGTTACATTTGTACCACACGCAGAATAAAATTTTAATACAAGGAGCAAACGCCGTCATGTCTGAGTGGCTCGCGACACAATTCGTCGAAATTGAACAGGCAGCACTGAAACTGACAAGTGACTCGCTAAACACACCTGCCAATTTCAGCACGCTAGTGTCTGCCATAAAACCAACACAGCCTACAGCGGTCACGCTATTGTCAGACAGAACCATAAAATCAACACAGCCTGCAGCGGCAGTCGTTACAGCATCAGGCGATAGTAACAACATACTCCAACATGCCACGACTCAACACAACAGCAGATCTAACGCAGCTTCTTCTAACCAACCAGTGTTGCTAGCCATTGAATACCCGATGAGGCGCCTAGGGGACAGTATACAACCAAATGAAAACAATTCAAACCAAATTGAGGTTGCACCATCGGTACTAGATGAAAGCCCAGCTACAAATCAACACTCATGCGGTTGTCAGCAGCACATTGAAAGGTTAGAGGCAAGTTTGAAGGTACTTCTAGACGCCGCCTCTGACAACACAGACAAGATCGCCAGGATCACTAATGACTATATCAACCTCAAGTCAGAGGTCGCTCTCCTGAGAGAGGAAAATGGTATACTGAAACACACTATTGAGACTTTACAACGCGCGCCCACTATTGATCAGGGAGCACAGACTTACAGCTTCGAAACAACACAACCATCCCTGGGAGCGCCAACTATACAGCCAACGAATACACATCAACAAACAGACAAAGCCATTCAACAGGACTCGACATTTCCCATAGAAGTAAAAGTCAGCAATCGATTTGAACTACCAAAAGAGCAATTGGTAAACGACAGTCAGTACGACGAGACATTGCTGACAGACAACCCGCCTATTCAAGAAACGGCTGGTAACCTGCAAGAAGGCAGTCCACAGCCGGATAATTATCAATGGCAGAAACAACGTGCAAGACGTACCAGAAGCCAATACATACAGAGACTACCAACTGACTGCACCCACTTGATAATTGGCGACTCCTTGATGAAAGGCATATACAGTGATCGTATGTCCTCATCACACGCCGATATAGCTACAACAATTCCACTTCCAGGTGCAGGGTTAGACAGTCTAACAAACAGTATACGTAGAATGGAAATCAACGAAAGCGTGAAGAGGATTACAATACATATAGGAATTAATGACACTATGAGAAACCAAAATATCACCATTTCTCAGTTACGAAAACTACTAGACTTATTACGCCATAATTTTCCAAATTCTAAAGTGTTTTTCTCTTCCATCATACCACCAAGTTATGGCCCCGAACGTCGACTAGCCGACATAAACAACAACACCCTAGAGAAATTCTGTAATCAGTATAATGTACACTTTATCAACAACACACCATTTTTTACATCTCAAAGAGGCGCGCCAAAGAAACGACTGTACAGTGACCAGATCCACACATCCACATTAGGTAATAGCTTCCTTGCTAAAAATATCAAGTATCCGGAGAGAACACAAAACATGACCAACACACAAACACGACGAGCATTGACTACTGAAGCCAGTCGAAATACCCCCATCACGCCAGATAAATGTCTGCTGACGTTTGACTCCCGAACGCCTGCCATTCAAGGTGCACACATGCTACCAAGAATAAATCAACCTCTCCTTCCTACCCCCACCCTCACACTTGAAGAAAATAACTACCAGGAAGATTTCCCTAATCTCACTTCCTACGAACCTTCGTTGCAAGCAGCGGTACACACGCACGGTAGTAATACCACCTTGGCACACCAAGCTCAAGACAGCTATGGGCTCCATAGCAGACAACAAGAGGCTCCGCATCACCAAATTCACGCCAGCAATGAGCAAACAAGCAGGCAACAACAGGTTCCGCATCACCAAGTTCACGCCAGTAATGAGCGACCAAGCGGACAACAGGTTCCGCATCATTGGAGTCCAGAACTTCTATAATTGATGCAATTTAGTCCTGCCGCACTTAATCAAGCCCTTATGATGTCTCTACAATACAGACCTGTGAGATAAGATACGTATTAAAAACGGAACCCTATATGCATTGATACCAGCAACAGAGCTTCCTCCTTGAACTTTAATTGCTTACTGTTTAACGTTTTATTTCCCATGTAGGATACTCCGCTGTAAACAGAGACATTGACTTGTATAGTCATTTATTATTTCTTTTGGATAACAGTTGGTTACTTAGCTTGTGAAGTAGTTTTTTTTCCAGGTTAATTATTTGTTGTATGTTCTTTAATTCGTTTTGTTCCGTGTTTGCATTATATTCGTTGTTCTAATTAGTTATATCGTTATAATATTGTCATTTACATATCGATTTGTATTACTGATATTTTGTAAGTTAATGTAATCGTGATTTTATATGATCTTGTGTTTTTTACTTAACTTTGACTAACTTACACTTTCTTCATGGATGAAATGTCTGAAAAGTGGCAACACTGGCTCAATAAGTCAGGAATACGCCTTGGACACTTAAACATTTGCAGCTTATTTAACAAGCTACCAGAGTTATCTTCTATTGTTAATCAAAATTTTCATTTATTCGCATTTCAGATGAGGACATCTCTATTAAAGGCTACAAAGTTTTTATAAGGGATCCCTGTAGGAAACAAGAGACAGGCATAGTAACCTATGTTTCTAATATACTAAATGCTCACCGTAGGCTAGACTTTGGAACTTGCGAAATAGAATGTATTTGGTTAGAGCTAAAACTTCAAAACCGCACACCCCTGATAATTGGCTATCTCTATCGAATTCCCAGTGCTGGACACGTCAGGTACGGAAACTTCACTACCATAATGGATGTGGTTTTCGCTTCTGCGAAGGAAATTATACTACTCGGAGACTTTAACATTGACACCAACAAATCCAACATAATATGGGGGGAAATAATTGCATCATACAATTTCCAACAAATAGTACAACAAGCTACTAGTGTAACAAAGTCATCTTCAAAAGTCATAGATCACATTTATGTAACTTGCTCAGACATCATCATAGAATGCACCGTAGCCAATTGTGCAATGAGCGATCACTACACAATATGCTGCCCGTGGTCTAAAAAAGGAATTAAAACTCCTAAACATAAACATATAAGTGTAAAATATAGAAGTTACAAAAATTTCAACCAAAACGAACTTTTACAGGACTTCCTCAGTTCACCTCTAGACAATGTTTATCAGCTGCCTGATCCGGATGATGCTCTGGAATTCTGGATGAAAACCTTTATTTATGTTTTTGATAGACATGTGCCAATCAAGGAAGTTCGAGTAAAACACAACGTCAAGCCACCTTGGATCACCCAGGAAATACTTGAAATTATGAGAGACAGAGATAAAGCACATAAAAAGCGGGATCTCAGCGCATACCGTACTCTTAGAAACAAAGTTCAATATACCATACGACCGGAAAAGAAAAATTACTTTAAGAACTTAGTAATGGATAAAACAAATAGTAAGGATATATGGAAGGCAATTAACACCTTGACAAACAAGTATAACTTCCGAAATTTTTTACCATCAAATCATATTACATGCGACCAATTCAGTATTTTTTTTTCAAACTGACATAGACCAGTTGAAGGCTTCAATACCTAATTCTCCTTGTAACTTATCTTTACTGTCATCGTTTTGCGAGAATAGATGCTCCCGTGATATTCTTTCCGACATACCGCTAATGACAATCACTGAAGTATTCACTTACCTCAGTAACCTAAAAAACACAACCTCATCTGGGTTAGATGGAATCAGCAACCGGATTCTCCGTTGTGCTGCGCCAGTGATCTGTATATCACTAACCTATGTATATAATCAGTGTCTCACCAAAGGCCACTTTCCATCAGCTCTCAAAATCGCTAAAGTGTACCCTCTTCTTAAATCTGGTTAATTGGACAATGGTCTCCCAAACAATTACAGACCCATTTCCTTACTATCATCACTATCTAAGCCACTAGAAAACACATCCATAAAGTAACATTACAGTATTTAGTTCGCAACAAGCTTATTGTTGACAGCCAATCAGGATTTCGACCAAAATATACTTGCCATTTGGCCCTAACAAACGTGATAGAAAATTGGCACCAGAATATAAACAACAATAGTCTATGTGGAACTGTGTTTATTGATTTCAAGAAAGCATTTGATATGATAGACCATGTTATTTTAATTAAAAAACTTGAGACAATAAACATTGGCCCTAATGTAGTCACTCTAATATCATCTTTTCTATCAAACAGAACGTAAGTAGTATCACATAATAAATCTCTGTCTCAAACCACTACCTTCAATTTTGTAGTCCCGCAAGGCTCTATTCTTGGCCCTCTATTATTTGCCATATATATTAACGATCTAACTTTGCATTTTCATCGTCCTGCGATCTATTTGCAGTAAATTAGAAACATAGGTTACTATGCTTGTGTACAGTGTACACAAATGCTGAAAATTGTATTTTATTGGAGTCGTCTTTACAACAAGAATTAAATAACGTAGTTAGGTGGAGCTATTCAAACCGTATGCAAATTAACATCACTAAAACAAAATCAATGTTATTAACAACCAGGCAAAGACTTAACTCTAAGCTCACACACATCACTTCAACTTCACATCGATAAAATGCCAGTAGAAAGAGTAATTGAGCACAAAACATTAGGCCTAATCATTTATAGAAAACTAACCTTTAATTCCCACGTTCAAGCGCTCATTAAACAAAGAGCGAAAAAATGTCTACCAACTCGCCAAAATTAAAAACTTCCTTGATGAGGACACAAGGAAACTATTCTATACTTCTCATATACAGACACACTTTGACTACTGTCCTACTGCTCTCAGAATGTTAGACGGGCCTACGTGCCCAATTCTTAACCCTTTGAAAATAAAGTTTGTTCGTTCGTTCGGTGGATCTATCTATCTATCTATCTATCTATCTATCTATCTATCTATCTATCTATCTATCTATCTATCTATCTATCTATCTATCTATCTATCTATCTATCTATCTATCTATCTATCTATCTATCTGTCTATCTATCTATCTATCTATCTATCTATCTATCTATCCATCTATCTATCTATCTATATATCTATCTATCTACCTACCTACCTACCTACCTACCTATCTATCTATCTATCTATCTATCTATGTTCGGCCCGTTCCCGTTAAAATATAGATAGAATGGAAGAATATATAGATTGATAGTATACAATATGATTGGAAGAGATCTATCTAAAGTAAACTTATCAAGATATCATGAACAGCCAATAAATGGTGGGCGGTGGGTTGACTGCAAAGTACTGCAAAGGATATGCAACTAACTTTCTCTCACAAAAATTACTTTTTTTTTTAACGTACGAAAATCTTTATTTTCAAAGGGTTAAGAATTGGACACGCAGGCCCGTCGGACATTCTGCCCTTCTTCTCTATTTCCTCTCATACATTCTTTCATTCAACATCTCTTAATAAGCAATTTTTTGACAACAAAAGACCAATAAGCATTAAAACCCATGAAAAGTAACTCGTTGAGGCAATGTTTAACATGGGCATCATAAATACCCAACGTGGGTGTAACGCGCCATACATATGTGAATGTTTAAAAAAATAATTAAATGTGCTGTTGAAAGATAAAAAGATGAGTTAGAAAATTTTCACAGTTTAAATAGATGCATTCTTTTTATGAAATCTTTGAAAATTCCTTACAGATTTTATCATTATGTATTATAACGCATATGCCTCTAGATAACTGTAGAGAAATTTCCACATTACTAAGTTCTTAAAGTAATTTTTCTTTTCCCGTCGTATGGTTAAATCAGCAACCGGATTCTCTGTTGTGCTGCGCCAGTGATCTGTATATCGCTAATCTATGTATATAATCAGTGTCTCACTTTCCATCAGCTCTCTTCAATCCAATCAACCATCATAAAACAAATAGTAAGGATATATGGAAGGCAATTAACACGTTTATACAGGCTAGGATTGTCAGGTAAATGTTTGATATAAATTAGACTCATGGCCCGTTTCTGGAGTGAGTAAAGTCGCTTGGTGTTTGAATTAGAACAACCGTCCCAGATTGTAGAGCAGTAGTCAAAGTGTGTCTGTATATGAGACATTCTGCCCTTCTTCTCTATTTCCTCTCATACATTCTTTCATTCCACATCTCTTATGAAGCAATTTTTTGACAACAAAAGAACAATAATATACCCATTAAATTTTGTTATTCATACTGAAGTTGTGCTGTATGGCTCTGAAACCTGGAGTACAACGAAAGGAGACGATGCCTAGTTACAAACCTTTGAAAACAAAGTTTTAAGACGCATCTTTGGACCCATTAGGGACACACAAAGTGGAGAGTGGAAAAGAAGAAGTAACAAAGACATTTATGATCTGTCTAAGTCCCCGCTAATCACTGGTATCATGAAGGCTAATAGACTACAATGGCTGGGGCATATAGAAAGAATGGAAGATAGTAAGGAAACAAAACTCGCTTACACTCAGGAAATAAATGGCCGTAGACCCCGAGGTAGACCAAGAAGACGGTGGAGAGATAATATACATACAGACCTACAAGCACTTGGAATCAACGACTGGCAAGAGAAGGTCAACCAGAGAGACGAATGGAGACGGGTTGTATCTGCAGCAAAGAACCTCAATGGATCGGAACGCTGAAGAAGAAGAAGAAGAAGAAGAAGAAGAAGAAGAAGAAGAAGAAGAAGAAGAAGAAGAAGAAGAAGAAGAAGAAGAAGAAGAAGAAGAAGAAGAAGAAGAAGATATAGCAATGCTATTAAAAGTTATGTCCCTTGATATAACTTTTCTTAAGTTAAGTCCCCTCGCTAAGTATAAATTATAATGTAATAAAAAATTAAATAACAAACTATGCCAGTTGGCAGCACGGGAATGAGAAGAACACGTGCAGAAAATTTAATCTCAATCGGATGGACCGTTCGCGAACGCATAAATAATATACATACAGACAGACATACATTGTATTTTATATATATATATAACACAAGAGAGAGTTGCTGTGAAACTGGCTACTTCATACCATAGAAATACATCAGCCAACATCCAACCAACCATGAACTGAACTACAAAGGGCTAGCATGCCTGGTTGTGGGCGTATACTTCGCTAGGAGTCTTAAGGCAAATGCAGTTTAAAAAGGTTTATGGCATATGGTTTACAGCAGAGGTTCTCAAACCACGGCCCGCGGGCCACTTGTGGCCCGCCAGCTGTCAGATAGTGGCACGCGAGGCCTCGTTATTTAATATAATATATTTTAATAATTTCAAAAATGCACTCAGAGCGCCCTGTCAGCTGCGATAATTTACTCTGCTCGTGGTTGTTATCTCAGATATTATGGAATGCGACTCTTCAGTTCGCAACGAAACGTTGTGAAGTTCCCATATCCCAGCCTTGTCGACCAGTCAGAGTGTGCAAGGCGCCATGTTGTCGTCTGTTACAACTGTTTAGCAGAGTCGGTAGTAGGCCCTATTGTGTTGAAATTAATTTTTATATTTTTTTAAATAAAAATTTACCTTTAAAGCCTATAAACATGTGTGTGGAAAATCTAAAATCACACAATGGTAAAAAGCAAAAATGTGAAGACGTTGCTTGTCGTGCTTTCAACGACGATTGGACGGAGAAATTTATGTTTATGTCTAGCCGTAGTGGTACACCAGTTTGCTTAATTTGCGGATTTTGTGTTTGTTACAAAAACGTTTAATTTGGAACAACACTTCACGACCACACATTGAGACATAAATGCTCAATATACTATCAATTCGGAGTTAAGAAAAGATTCCATAGCTAGAAAAGAAAGTATTTTGACCAGGCAGCAGTCATTTTTCACGAAGGCTAACGAGAGCAAGAGTGCTGTTGTTGCGTCGTACGAAGTCGCTCTTCTGTTGGCTCGCAAAAAGAAGCCGTTCACCGATGCAGAAGAAATAATCAAGCCTTCCTTTAAAAATAGTTGCTAGAATGCTTGGCAATAAAAGGTGTGAAACAAACTTTGTTCAGATTCTTTTGTCTAATAATACTATGGCCAGGCGAGTTGAAGAATTAGCCAACGATGTTCGTCAAGTAGCAGCGCATATAAAAATTGTAAATTTGTTTCATTATCAATGGGTGAATCCACTGACATTTCTGACACAGCTCAGATCGCAGTTTTTGTTCGTGCAATAAACGATAATTTTGAAGTCACTGAAGAACTTCTAGTTAGTTAGTTAGTTAGTTAGTCGACAGATCATCCTCGTTGCCCATCGAACCATTCAGTCCATAAATGCTCGGATCCCCTCCTCAGCAAATCCCGCAGCGTGTAGCGGCTAACGACGCCAGTTCTGTGTTGGTTTATCAATCTTCTTTGGCTTCCTGCGTAGTGTTCTTGTTTGGCCACCCCTCTTTTAATTTGCTGCTCTCGCAGTCTGGCCATTGTTGTAGATTCACAGTCATCACTTGGTTCCCGCAAAAGTCTCACTTCTCGTAGAGCATTCAGAATGTCAGCCTGGTCCATGGCGCGTCTGCCCTCCACAGTAGCCTCACCTGCGAGCTTGTCAGCCCGCTCATTTCCTTGTACTCCCGCATGCCCTGGCACGAAGATGAAACTAATCTTTGCCAGCCGAGACCGCTTCAGAGGCAGCAACCATTCTCTTCGGATCGACCCCTCCTCTATCCTCTTGATCATGTTCATTGAGTCGCTAAGGAAACAAGCCCTAGTGAATGTCTGTGTCTTGAGCCATGTTATTGCTTTACTTACTGCCATGACTTCCATGGTCAGGCTACTTGTGGTTTCAGTGAAAGCACCAGAGTCCTCCTTCACAATTCTCCCTCCGGCCCGAGCTGTAAAGGCCCATGAGCTTCTCACATGTCGGACGACCGACCCATCTGTGTAGATGACCGCATCACCGTCTAGCGAGTTCTCGAAAATCAACGCTTGTACTTCAGCCTCAACAGCAGCCGGATTTTCTTGTCTGCATTTTCTATCTAGTTGGATGCAAACTGAAAAGGATGTGCAGATGTCTGTTGGCACTTGCACCCACTCCTCGCCAGGTTCTAAGTCCTCAAGTGAACACACCTGTTGAAGAATGTCTTCGGCTTGACCCATCCACGACCGTCCTCTTTTTAACCTGCTGCCCTTCACATTCCTAATTTCACTATGCAGTGGATGTTGTGTGTTTGCGTTAATTCTGAGGTAGGCGCGTGCCCTTGCAAACTTGTATTCTCTCTTCAATGGTTGGAAAATCAAGAAGGTAGCACATCGCCCTGCATGCTGTATCTCTTGTACATCCAAGAATAATGCGCATAGCTTCATTCTGTATCCTTTCCATCCTTTCTATCTGCTTATGGCTGACAGTCAGGATTGCCATTGCATACTCCAAAACAGACATGACCAGCCCCTCGTACAGAAGACATAGATGGCGCTGCTCACAGTTTGCTGCCGCCATCACCCGCATCGCTGCCAAACCCCGCTTGGCCTTTGTTATCACCTGGTCTATGTGCACATTATAAGCAAGGCTCCGATCAAACCGTATCCCCAGGTAATTCATTGCCTGCGTTCTTTCCACCGTCTCTGAACACAGCATTACAGTTGGTGTTGGATTTTTGACAATATGATTATTCAACGAGAACCAAGTCACTGTTGCCTTTGTTAGGTTGACCATTGCCCCAACTTCATCACACCAAGTACTTACGCGATTGAGTTCGGTTTGTAGTTCCACAACAACCTCCTCTCTATCCTTCCCCTGACGATACACTAAAACATCATCGGCATATGACAATGTCCTGCCAGGTCCAGTGATCTGCTCACTGGTGATTCTCACTGTGTAGGCGTTGAACAGTACCGGAGATAATGGTGATCCCTGTGGTAGGCCAGGATATAGTGTTGTTGGTTCCGAAGTCCAACTGCCACATCTAAAAACTACTTTCCGTTGGAAGAGGGCTGCAGCGATCCAACTAAGGAGGAATGGACTTACGTTTAGTTCAAGAAGCTGAAACTTCTAGAACTTCTAGGACTTGAAGCAATCATGCAACTACCAAAGGGACTGATCTGTTTGAAACTCTGAAGTTGTATGTAGAGAAAAACAACAAAGAATGGACCAAATTGGATCGTGTATGCACCGATGGTGTTCCGCCTTAGACGGGTAAAATGTCTGGATGTCTAGCATTATTGGAACAGTTTCTTGGCCGCACTATATTAAAATATCATTGTATCATTCACCAAGAAGCTCTGTGTGGAAAGACATTAAATCTGGAACATGTCATCGGTATTGTTCTGAGATGTGTGAACAAAATTCGAAGTAAGCTGCTGAACAGGCGTGAGTAAGGTGGAGAAAGGAATGTTTCGTGTGGAATGGCTATCGTCGCTTCAGAGGTCACAGATTGTGAGAATTGTATGGATATTTTCCCCTGGCCATGCGGGGGTGCGGAGAGATGAACAGGTTGATAGGTTAGCAGGGAATGCACCTCTTGGTGGTAGATTGCCCATGGACAAGGGAGAGGTGGTCGTGCGCTTGTGGGACCAGGTGGAAAAGGCGGAAGAACAGATTTAGAACCCATATGTGGAAAGATTGAGATTGCGGGGATCGGCAGGGGTTCTGGAAGAATCTCAAATGTGAGAGGGAAGACCAGGAGAACTTTTAATCAGATAGCGGTGAGAGCGATTAGCAGCATGACTCTTCGCTGGCTGTTGAACGAGGGGACGGCGCACGTATGGGAATGTCCTGAGATCAGTGATGTCGGTTCTTAACTCAACTCAACACAGTGTGAGTTCAGACAGTTTCTATCAGACCTGAACTAGAAATACGGTGAGCTACTGTTACACTGTAATGTCAGATGGCTATCTAAAGGGACAGTTCTGTCACGTTTCTGGGCACTGAAAAATAGTGTCTATCTGTTTATGTAGGAAATAAATGAATTGCCTACAGAACGGAAATGTTTGCTGAACGGTGACTGGCTTAATGACCTGGTATTTTTGGTGGACATCACGTCTCATTTAAACTCTTTAAATGCGAGGATTCAGGAAAAAACATCTATTCACAAATTTGTGCGATGACATTTCTTAATTTAAAATGAGACTACGACTGTTTATAGGACAGCTGACTGAAGGGACTTTAGAGGCGTTTCCAACTCTGAAGACGCTTGTGGTGGAAAAGAAATGTGACTTGTTACAGTACAAAGTAAAAGTTGAAAGTCTTCTGGATATCTTTCAGTCGAGATTTCAAGAGTTCACAATAGAGGAGGATAATTTAGCCCTTTTCATAAATCCATTCGTATTTCCTGAAGCCAAACTCCGCCAATTACAGCAAAACCTTCAGCACGAAGTAATTGATTTGAAATGCAATTCTACACTGAGATGTACATTTCTGGAGCTGCCTGCTTCACCTTCAGCTGATCATATGATTTCATTCTTGCGACTATTGCCTGTCGAACAATTTGAAAACTCGCGTTCATTCGCCCAGAGATACATTTGTCGTTTTGATTTGACTTACGGATGCGAGCAGTCATTTTCAGCAATGATCGTTAAAAAAAAAAACAAGCAACGTTCCAGACTCACCGACAGTAACCTAGCTGCGCTTATGACTTTGGGCTCGACTGATTTGTGCGCATACATTGATAAACTGGCATCTGAACTGATGTAACTGGTTATGAAGAACAGTTAGAACTGTAAATTAATTACATTAATAGCGATTTTCGAAACTGATTAAACATTTAATGTTAAATGAACTTTTGATTTTAAACCAAAACATGACCGCAGGATAGTACTGACATTGACTGACATTAAAATTTTAGAATTTTGTTGACGAAAGTTAAGAAAGGTAAGAATGATATTGCAAGACTTTTATAATTTCATAACGCTGTGGCCCGCTTAACTACCGAAAATAGCAGATATGGCCATCTGCTTGAAAAGCTTGGGAACCACTGGTTTACATGATATTTCAGCAAACCCCATCAGTTTTTGTGTGTTAGTGTTTTCTTGGCAAGCTTACGTTCAGTAACTTCCCATTGCTTTCCGAATGGCCAGCATTCATACATTGTGTGAAAATCAAAGCATGGTGGTCTGCTGACAAATCGCTCGCAGCTGTCTTTCGAACGCGGTATGCGGGATTACGAATTGCATCCTTACCCCTTCGCTATAAAACGGCAAAAGAAGAGAAAAAAGGGATAAATAAGATATATGAGTGTGTTTAGTGTGTGTGTGCGTGCGTGAGTGTGTGTGTGTGTGTATGTGTGTGTGTGTGTTTTTTTTTTTTTTTTTTTCAACTATATAAAAGTGTGTAATTTCTTTTACGATACGTGTCTTGCAACCATGATCATTTGTATACTCTGCCAGGTTTCTACTGGCTTTCGAAAACTCCCTCTGCGTTGACTACGTGACGGAAAAGTTTCTCCAGACCTTCAACGACGATTTCCACGTTATTCCAGTTGTTCGGGGAGGGACAGACTATCATCGTTACTTCCCAGATGGTACTTTCATTGATACAGCAGATTTTAACAGTCCCAAAGATTTGGCCAAATATTTAAATAGAGTTGGCAAGGACCATACGAAAGTGGCTGATATGCTTGTAGCAAAGTCCAGGTATGTTTCTAGTTGTTTCCAGTTGTTACTCGTTGTGTTCTTTTTTATATTAATTTGATTGATCCACTAGTTAGTTCGTAATAATACCTTTGCATACTGCACGATAATAATTAAAATAAACTGGAACATCGTCTATTTACTAATAATAAACACGTAATTAACATCTTGCCATTTATATGTAAATGATGCTCTTTGTTTTTAATTTGGTAATGGGTCACTTTCAATATTCACGGGTATCTCCATAAGTGCTCCAGTCTCCTCCCATACATTATACATGGATACAAGGTACAGTGCTTGAAACTCTGTAATACCGGCAAGGATACAGTTGTGTGTGTAACAGAATCACTGATGCAATAAATATTCTTTTATGTGCTGTTGTTATCATTTTTAATTTAACCCGGATGGTGTCCAATTTGGTCTGTTCATTTCGATCTCTAAATGCTGATGTAACGAGGTCCGAATGTGCACACGGTTCCTCCCAGTTTTTCCCCATTGCTGGAAAAGTATGGATCTCCCATTCAGTATCCAAGATCAGAAGGAAAGGATGCAATCCTTTTCATATTTTGTAACAACTGATATAGTCCACACATTGAACTGAAACAGAATTCACAGATGTGAAGCGGGGGTTATACATGAAAACCAATGTACCCCTGACTCAAATAAGCTGCCCAAAAAGCATATACACATTGAATGATTCTGCAGGAGAATTATAATGAACTACAGTGTTTACTACACGGAGATGCATATCCACGAGGACGGGTTCTACTAAGTGCATATCGAAAGTAATCAAAAACAATTAAAGCAGATTGCAAAGTATTAGGAATGGTTTTAGAAAACGTCAAGAAACAAGTCTTGAAGCAGAAATCTAAGATGGGTCAGTGATGCGATAGAGACGTCATATTTTGTAGGCCTGAATGCATGGAGGAGTAGGTAGCCACATCTCTGTTGGCAGACGATGAACAAAGGGGGTGAATCCTTGTCCAATCTTAACATTATCAGCGTAGCTTCCTATCAACTACACTAATGTGGAGAACTATCCGTCCATCATGTGCCATGCCGGAAAACGTGGGCGGTCATGACTTGTCATTTCACTCGATCACCAGAGTCGTAGATCGGCGTAATGTTCCTGTCTCGACCATGCCATGTGGCAAAGCCGTCCAGGTATTTACTGCCTGGTCTTCCCCGTGGTCTTTTCCCTTCGATCTTGCCAGTTGTCACCAAGCTCTCCAGTTCATTTCTTCTCTTAGAAAACTATAAAGCATAAGAAAATCACGTGAAGGGTCCTTTGACAAGCTTACATCATATTGGGCAAATGGTGCTGGACCCATATTTTGTATAGACAAGTCGGCACTCGGTGGGTGATGTGATGAGTATCACACCAGCAGCAGGTACTATACAATGGGTTGTATACATTATATAACAATAAAGTAAACTGGTCAATCATGCATCACTGCAAAGTTTACACTTTGGCAAAAAATGGGAACCATCAAAGTATATGACCAATGACAAATGTCAGAAATTAAACAAATATATCTTTTTAACAAGCCAGAAGTAATAATTGATTTATTATAAATGATCGAAGAGCATGAATAATTTAAACACATTTTGAAATAAAAAATGACATTATAGCTCATAATTGCAATTTATAAGAATAGACACGCAACCATTATTACAAGTATTGACAAGCAACCATGATTACAAAGATGCCAAGCAACCATGAATACAATGATTGACAAGCAACCATCATTACACGCATTAACAAGCAACCATCAGTGAACAGATTGACAAGCAATGATCAGTGCACGGATTGACAAGCAGCCATTATTACAAGGATTGACAAGCAATCAGTATGACAGTAATTCACTAGCAGCCATTATTACAAGGATCGACAAGCAACCATTATTGCAAGGACTGACAAGCAGCCATTATTGCAAGGATTGACAAGCAACCAATATAACAAGGATTGACAAGCAATCATTATAACAAGGATTGACAAGCAATCATTATAACAAGGATTGACTGATTGATTGATTGATTTAGGAACCGACATCACAGCATTCGGGGAATTCCCATAAGCGCTCCGTCCCCATAACCAGCAGCCAGCGAAGAGTTCCAACACTAATAGTACCAGTAGCAATCTGATTATATGTCCGTCTCGCCTTTCCTCTGAGCGTCGATCGGCGGCCAGATCCCCTCGTCACCCCTCGCTGTCGCATTCTTGCCAGACCATGTTGATCCAGTTGCTCCTCCGAGGTGTACACGTGCTCCCACAAGGTCGCAACCACGTCTGCCTTATCATGCATCAATACTCGACCAAGTTTTGCAGAGCCAGCCAATCTGTCCGCCTGTTTATTCCCCAGCACACCAGCATGCCCCGGAGAAAAGATCCAGACGATGCTTGTCACCCGTGACATCCGAAGCGCAGCAAGCCACTCTGCGCGAAGCTTGCCTGTCCTCACCCTACTCAGCATGATTTCTGAGTCAGTTACAATCACGATGTGTGTGTGTGTGTGTGTGTGTGTGTATCGTATTCTCCATCAAGCGGAAAGCTGCACTGACCGCCTCCACCTCCATTCTTAAGCTAGATGTTGTGGTATCATATGCCAGGCTCTCCTGCACCAAACGTCGACCATTAGCTTTTGCTAAGAACCCCTAGGCACTTCTCCTGCCTCTCAACACAGAACCATCTGTGTAGATAATCACATCACCCGAGTGAGCATTGTCCTGAATTAGTTGCTGGATTTACACTTCCGTGGCCCCTGCTGGCCACTCCCTGCAATCCCGGCTCAATGTGATTATAACTCTGCACAAGTCTGACTGCTCCGCTGGCACTCTGACCCACTCCTCTCCTCGCCTAATGTTCTCCAAGGGGCACACCTGTCTGATCGTATCCTCCGCCTGAGCCATCCATGATTTCCCTCTTATCAGTCGCTGACCCTTAACTGCGTCCAGCGCCTCATGCAACAGGTGATCTGTGTCAGCAACTACTCTGAGGTATGCCTTCGCCTTCATCACCTTGAGCCTACCAGCAACAGTCGGCAAACCCAGGATGTAACGCATATACACTATTGGGGTGTCTCTGGTGCATCCCAGAATGACCCGCATAGCTTCGTTCTGTATGCGCTCTAATTTCACCAAATGACTCTTTGAGACAGTGAGCAGTCCTAGTCCATAATCAATCACTGAGAGAATCAAGTGCTGGTATAGTGTGAAAATCATTCTCTGCTCTGTGTCCATTGCAGCCATAGTTTTAAGTGTATTGAGTCCCTTTAGAGATCTTGTCACAACCGTCTCCACATGGTCCTTGAAAGACAGGCTCCTGTCAAATGTGACTCCCAGATACTTCAGTTTGTTCTCTCTGTTGACGCTTCTACCATCTATCGTGAGGCTTGGGACATCAGTTCTCACAATCCTGTTGTCCATAGAGCACCACAAAACAGCAGCCTTTTCCGGGTGGATGACAGCACTAATTTCAGTGCAACAGTCAATCACTTTGTCTACTGTCGCCTGTAGCTCCTGGGCTGTTTGCTCCCTATCTCTCCCCTGCCTATATGCAAGAATATCATCTGCAAATGTTAGTATCCTTCCAACCCCTGGTGCTTCTAGTTTGCAGTCTTGCTCGTATACACGTTAAAGAGCACCGGTGAGATTGCAGATCCCTTGGCAGTCCCGGGGTTAAAATATGTGGCTCTGAGGTCCATGCACCCAGACGGAGAGCAACCCGACGAGAGTGCAGGACGGCCGCTATCCAGTTCACCAACCAGGGATTGGCCCCCTTCTCCATCAGTGCGGTCAAGGATTGACAAGTAATCATTATAACAATGATTGACAAGCAATCAATTTAACAAGGACTGACAAGCATCCATTATAACAAGAATTGCCAAATCAACCATTATTATCACAACAACCATTATTATCACAAAGTGCTCTTACTAGATGACAGACAAAACACTTCCCGCACTATATCTACATTACATGCTCAAAAGGACGCCTCAGTAGCATCTTGGACAGCACGCTTGTTTGTCACCCCGGTGCTCATGTGTTAGAATATCTTTGAGTTGGATTTTTAAATTTATCTGGACTGCCACTTCGACGCAGCCTAAAGTGGGTATTCAGACATGATCTGAGGAGTACAGGCAGCTGACTTGATGTAGATCACAACACCCAGCAAATAATCCCACGGAAAAGAACCCAAAGCATCTATATTAAACATGTTAGAGCTATGACACTCTTCTCAGATATAGCATTCAAACTCTCAAAGTGTATCACAAAAACTGTATAATAATACGGACTAATTGCAATGTATACACTTTCTTTCTCCCGCTGTGCTTTACCATACAAACTGCCAGTAGTGAAATGTAACACAGGTTAGTTAGTCGTCAGATTATCCTCACTGCACAAGGAACCGTTCAGTCCTTAAGTGCTCGAATACCATCCTCAGTATCTCCCTCAGCGGGCAGTGGTCCATGAAACTGGCTCTGTGTTAAATGACTATTCATATGTGGCACCTGCACAGTGCTCTTGTCTGGTTTTACCACTGTTGACTTGATATGCTTGTAGTCTGTTCAAAGTTTCAGTTCCACAGTCACCACTCGAATTATTTACTCGCCCTGCCTCTGTTAGTGTATTCACTATATCAGTCTGATTCACGTCTTGTTCTCATTTTCAAAATAGGTCGTAAGTCTATCAGCATGTTAGTTCCTCTTTCACCTGCACGGCCTGCACACACATGTAGCTGAATGTGGCCAGAAATGACCTCCTCAAAGACTCCAACCACTATCTTCGAGCCCAGGCCATCTCGATATTCTTGAACATACTCATTGATTTAACGAGAAAGCATTCCAGTGTCTCCATCCAGGCTAATCCTTTAGTTACTGCACGAACTCCATAGATAGAGTACGTACAGCCTTCCTACATTTTATTTTCTTCTTGAAACATGACCCTCATCCGTACACGAGATACAGTCACATTAAAGATCTGGTGATACATTCTATAACATACTCTGATACACATACATATTATTATGTCATAAACTGTCATACTACTGCCTATAGTACCATGCAGTGTGGGGCAGGGGGGGTCTTGATCCTGAGGAATTAAGGCCGCCTGGCTAGTGCAGTCGCCGCAAACGGTGCACGTTAGGATTTTCTTTTTGCCCCCGACAGAAAAAAATCCACGCCTACCGAAGATCCGAATCCGGGTCTCCGAAGGAATTATGTAACTTATGGATATCAAAATGTAATATCTCAAGTATGACAGTGGGCCCCCAAAACAAAACACCCTATACCTCGTGCCATTTCTCCCGCCTCATTAACTATCTTGTCGAAGGCATCTGCAATCTCATGTATCCATCTTCTTGCTGGTCCTGCCACTTCGTCCAGGAACCATGCCTTCCATTACTGTTCTCGCCAGGTCACTTTGATATTTAATATGGCCAAAGTAATGTAGTGTAACATTGTTATAATCATGAATACTTCTACTTCTTGAATAGGATAACGAGTTCATGTCAACAGATGAATGTTCTGTTTTTTGCTTGCAGATACAAACGGATATCAGTGAATCGTCAGTGTCACATCTGTTACCTGCTGCACAAGTACAACATCACCACTTCAGGAATTGATCCTAGGGTTTCAGCTGCAGATAGGGCATTGCTGACAAAGACATACACTGATGTCTTTCGTTGGTTGATACAAGATAAATGCTTTCATCCACATGATTTTACATCTGCTCTTAGAACGTACAGCAATAAGAATAAATTTACCCGGAAGGCTAAACCCGTCAACAAACACCAGAAGAAGTCGGATGTGTCGGCCAAAGGTGCAAATATAGTAACTCTACTATAACTGACACACCACAATTACGTCAACAATAAAATAACAACAATAACAAACTAGATGACGAACGAAGAAGAAGAAGAAGAAGAAGAAGAAGAAGAAGAAGAAGAAGAAGAAGAAGAAGAAGAAGAAGAAGAAGAAGTTTTAAACTGTTAATATGTTTAGTCAACCGCTGCATTTCTATATTTTGTTTGCAATGATACATTGCGAGTATTTCATATTTAGCATTTCTGTCGTGGAATAAGTAGTTCATTTTGACAAAGAATCCTGAACTACACGACTGAATCCGAATTAGAAACAAAATTCAATAGCAAGCTCAGCGAATGAAAAATGGCACAAAATGATATATTAATTACAAACAATTAAGTATATTTAGCTCCTGCGAAAAGAAGAGACATACTAAACACAGACGCAGTGTACATTAGGTTAGTTAGTTTCATATCCTCTACAGGGCGTAGCAGTCAACACCAGCATTTTTAGCTGTTGTGATTTGTTGGCAAATTTACGTGCAGTAGTTTGACATTGCTTTCTGAACGACCGGCACCCATACCATTTTGTAACAAAACCAACGCAACACGGTCTGCGACCAAATCGCGCGCAGCTGTGTTTCGAAAAGGGGGTATGAGTGACCACGAACTGCGTCCGTAACCACATCGCCATGGAGCGATATGAGTGACCACGAACTGCGTCCGAAACCCCATCGCCATGGAGCCGTACATACCTTATAATGGACCCCATACAGGTGAAAACGGAGTGACAATTATCCAAAAGCAATGAAATAATCAACATATAAATAATAATGAAGCAATAATATATAACAATAGGCATTATTCAACAAGTGAATCGGTACAATTATCTCGGAACAGTCATAACATCTGATGGGAGATGCCTTGAAGAGATTAGAACAAGAATTGCCATGGCGAAAGTAGCCTTTAGCAAGATGAAAAACATTCTGACCAATTAAAAGATGTTAACTGAAACTAGAAAAAGTGTTGAGGGGGTACATAGAGCCTGTTCTTTTGTATGGATGTGAAACTTAGACAATGTGCAGTCAAGTTGAAAAACATCTGATGGCTGCAGAAATGTAGTTTCTGAGGAAAATGCAAAGAATACCATGGACAGACAGAAAAACCAATGAAAAAGTACTACAGGAGACAAATGAACATCATAAACTGATTAGAGAAATTAGACGTAGACAGTCACAATTGTTTGGATATGTTATGAGAAGAAATGGATTGGAGAACTTAGTGACAACTGGCAAGATCGAAGGGAACAGACCAAGAGGAAGACCGAGAGGAAAATATCTGGATGGCTTGGTCACATGGCATGGACGAGACAGGAACACTGAGCTGAAGCACAACGCTGGTGATCGAGTGAAATGGCGAGTCATGACCGCCCACGCTTTCCGGCATGGCACATGTTTGATTGATTGATTGATTATAGGACACAGTATACAAACGACGTTTCGATTCTAATAATCTTTTCCAAGGACAGGACAACACGAACAGATATAAAGGAGAGAATTTAAAAAAAAAAACACACTCACAAACAATAAATAAAATAATTTCATATAAAAAAAAAATACAGATACAACAAAAATATTCTTATCTCGACATTCAAGAGGTAACCGAATTGGATATCATCGGATGATACTTATTGAAGTATATGTTATGATATACAAGGTTGATGTTCAACATCATCACACAGACCTCTGCAAAGTAAAAAGTAAAGGATCCGTTTGCATGTTTGAGGTGTATAGGGTGTAAGGATCTGACCTCATACTTTCGTAGCACATATGACACTACCCCAGACCACAGCCTAAAACAAGGCCAGATCATACGCAGCATAACGGGTTGTCCTACAGAACGTCTATGGCAAATAACTTCAAAAACTCCTGACACGGAAGATGGTATCTCAACTTAATTAATGTTTGCATATCCTTTACAGGACATCGCTGTCAACATCAGCAACTTTCAGCTGATTGTTGATTTCTTGGCAAGATTACGCCATTCTTGGCAAGATTACGTAGTTTGCCATTGCTTTATGAGCGGCCGGCTCACATACCCCGTAAGTTACCGACGCGATTCGAACCACTGCCGATTCTCACCGTCGTCACGTTACTTACGAGATTACGGAGAGAAGTAACTAATCTCTAGGCCAGGAAGCGGGTGGTATCTCAATTAGTCAAAAGAAATATGTTTGTCGATAATCAGACGGTTACAAAGTATGTTATTAGTAGTATTTGTCGAGTCAAATTTGAATACGGCGTAGAGAAGCGACATGCCCAGTGGCCAGAACGTAGAGTTCTCTTTCAGGAGACCCGGGTTCGAATCCTCGGTAAGGTTTAGAATCTATTTTTCTGTCGAACGGTTTCGGCGAAAACAAGGAACAATTGCAAGAGAAGTTGGAAAAAAAAGTTGTCTTGTTTTCTCTTTATTTCTCAATGGGCTAATTGGCGAAAACGAGAATTAGAACTCAATCAGAAGTGACAAAAGTTACGTTGGACAGCACAGAAACAAAAAAAATATACTGATACAAGTACATGTAAAATATACACAAGTTATACAAATGACGCTAAACCGCCATGTGTACAGTTCTGTGCTAAGCTAGAACGTGCAGTCAAATTAAAAACAGGCATTACGTCATTCTCTGTTTTTTTTTAGAGACGTTACTTGTATCGAAGATTTAATTCGCGTCGTCTCTGTATTGTCAGTCTGATGTCTCTCCATCTAATCTAACCGCTGCTTGTTGGTCTAGATCAGGAGTCACCAAACAACGGCCCGCGGGCCGAATCCGGCCCGCGACGTCACTTCATCCGGCCCGCCGACGGTACTCGAACTTGCTTGATATAACGTATGGAACACGAGACGTTGTGATACAATTTAAATGTAAATATTATGTTTAAAATAGTAGGAGATCTTCTGGCTGCTATGTGTCTTAAATTTACTATTTTCAATTATAAATTATTGTATCTAGATTTTCTTGTTTATTGTAATGTTTGCTTATTTCGCGCCATCCCATGTCCTTCCCCGGCTTATTGTAGTGTCGCCTACGCTCTAACTTTACCATGGTTTCCATGGCAACACACACACACACACACACATACACATCTTTCCCTCACCCAGATGCGTCCGCCTGTCAACACAGGTCCGCTGCTCAAGAAATATTTACTTCTTTTTGCCTGTCATCCATTTTATAGGTATGTCACAAGGATTTCTTTGACAGTGATAGGTTAGTGAACTACAAGTGTGAATAGAGGCAATAAAGTAACAAACATAGCATAAAAATGCCATAGAAGCTTCGTGTTATTACGAAAATATTAGTTAGTTTAGTTTAGTTTAGTCGACTGATCAACATCACGGCACACATAAGTGCTCCGTTCTACTCCTAACTCAAGCCTGAGTCCGGAGAATCTCAGCTCAGTGCACGAACTCCGTAGCACCGGCGAGGATCCTGAAATACTTTGGGTAGAATTGTAACTCGAAATTTTGCCCGGGCAGCGCCGTTAGGCTAATCTTTTCCGATTTGCCAAGGGATTTTTTACGTGGGCAACACATACACACGGGTGTCTGATCTCACTACCCAGAGACCAGGGGAAAGTTTGTCACTAGAAGTCCACGTGAAAAAATCCCGGCCCTCACCAAGGCTTGAACCCGGGACCTCCAGCACTCGAGGCGGACACAATACCGTGAGACCACTCAGTCCCCCCCCCCCCCCCCAGACAGACAGACAGACAGACAGACAGACGGACGGACGGACGGACGGACGGACAGACAGACAGACAGACAGACAGACAGACAGACAGACAGACAGACAGACAGACAGAGAAAACATTTGAAAGCAATTCTCTTGATTGGATGCAGCAATTCCAAACCAAACATTGATGATATTTTGAAAGCCAAATATCAGTTGTGCACATTTCACTAACCTTATATGCTGCTTTGTTTGTGAGATTCGGATATGTGCACACTAGGTCTGATGTAACTATCTTTTTGCTAACGTCACCTTCTTTGATAACTGTTTTTTTTTTTTCCAGTGAATAAATATGTTGGTTGTATTTCATTGCACGCCGCTCACCCATGATTAACTTAGATTTTCGTCTTTTCCCCCAGAGATTTCGTTCTGACTTGCAAGTATTGTTAATAGTAGTTGCATATCCTATACAGGACGTTTGCTGTTGTTGATGTCTTGGCAAGTTTACGTTCAGTAGTTAGTCATTGCTTTCTGAACGACAGGCACCCATAACATAAGGTAAAAACGAAGCGCAACGCGGTCTGCTGCCAAATCGCGCGCAGTTGTGTTTCAAACGCGGGTATACGGGATTACGAAGCGCGTCCGTAACAACTTCGCCACGGAGACAGTGCAAGTATTGTACAGAATGAGTATCCGGCCCGCGCACGTCATTATTTCTCAGTTATCCGGCCCGCCGTGAAAAATCGTTTGGTGACCCCTGATCTAGAACAAGAATGATCTCTAAAATAAGCAAGTGTAGTGCTAAATGATAAGACAATATGGAGATTGTTGCTTAAATACAATAATACTGAAGATGGGTCTTAAAATAAGTATGTGCAGAAAAAAAAATAGATAAGAATAAAAATAAATTGTTATTAAGTGAATTGATACTGAATATTATATGGCCAATAGGACTAAGTAGAGCTAAATGAAATAGAACAGTTTACAAAAATACTATACAACATTTAATTTTAGCTTGTAACAGGCAAGCTTTTTTCACTGCCCTCTACAGCTAGGCAATTTTTAATATTGTGTGACTTTTCTAGCTTATCAAATTAATGCTAGGCATTAAGAAGTTATTGTAGAGCTCTTTAGTGTACTAGTATTTTATTTTGTTGATAAAACAAGTAAATACAGTGACATTGCCGCTAATTGTGTTCTAATTCATCGTGTTATTTTTATATGCTGACCTGATTTACTTCAAATGTTATTTTCTCATCATATTTTCCAAATACTCGCCCTGACAACACATTTCAACTATTAAATGTACCCTTGTTTTTAAATTGCTTCATCAAGTTGTTTTTAAAATAAAATGTTATTTTTCATCATGTTTCCTTCTAATTATGCTGCACTACTGATCACATGATGGCAATATATATATATATATATATATATATATATATATATATATATATATATATATATATATATATATATATATATATATATATATATATATATATATATATATATATATATATATTCATCTTACATAACATTTTAAATTACATTGTAAAACTGGTAGTTTCAAGAAACAAAATACCATCTAATCTGCTCTGACTGGTATCTTGCTGGTTTTTCTTTTGCCAGTTTGGTCTTCACTGGACTCTTTCTGTTTCTCATCTTCCTGTGGGCTTCCATCTGTTAATACAGTTCCTGTAGTTGATTGCTGTGTATCTTGTTCTATGGCTTCATAGTCTAGTATTAGTTTAGCGCCTTGAGCATTTGATTGTGACACAGCTTTGTTGACTTCATTTGCATCACTTTGAGTATTTATTTGTTCTTTGCTATCTGAGAAAAGAGCCAAACTTTCCGATTGTTCTTGAGAAGCAAAATCTGCCTCACCTTCTTCACTTGCACTCTTGGTTGTATTACCTCTGCTGATTTCAGTAGTAGTGTCCTCATCACTCGTAATGTAAGCAATGGGTTTTTCTGAGGATTTTGTCATAACTGAAATTTTTACTGTTTCTGGCTTGTCATCGTTAGACCCAATCATGGTACTTTCAGAGATAAAACCCTCTCTTGATATTGTAACTGTGTTAGTTGCGATAGTCAGAATGTCTGACCCTGTGCTGTCTAAAGGCTTCTCTATTTCAGTGTTTGTGGTAGTTTCATCTGAGGTCTTCAAAATTGTCTGCAAACAGGAACTTGTTTCTTCAGGAACTCCTATATCTGTAGTATTGAGCTCCCCTTGGGATACTGCACACTTGAAACTAATGACTGCAGGATCCAGACTACTCTCATTATCAGCAGATTCACTGACACTAACAGAAATACTCTCATGAGCATTTTTGTGTTTAGTCACAGAGGCATTAGCAGATGTCCTATCATTGTTGAAACTCACCCGTGCACTGGCTTTTGGGCTTGGCTTGGGGCTCACTTTAGGTCCTGTCTTTGGCGTGATAGTATGGTTTAGTTTCGGCGATGATGCTAAACTTATTGGTGCAGATTCTGTTTTAATCTCAAAAGAGATAAGTGCCTGAGATGTACTGCTTATTGTGTTTTCAGACACCACAAAATCACCAGCATATGGCTCAGGATTCATGTCAGCAACAATCTTTTCCCAATGATTGTCAACACTGACTTCTGAAACAGGTTCTGTGGTAGCAGTTTTATGTTCAGGTGGTGCACTATCTACTGACTATTAGACTTCTGACTCGTCAGACATGTACAGTGCAGCTAAAGTCTGCTCAATGTCAGCAATCATGGAAGAACGTGCCCCTCGAGGTGACTTTGGTTTGTCTTCAGAATGTGAGCGCAACACTGAACTGTCAGCATCACCGTAAGAGACAATGTTCTCTTTGTCAGAAATATTCTCATTTTTTAAATCCTCTTCACTGAGTTCCGGAGAAGAAAGAATAAGTAAAATTAAATCTATGAAAATATGTTTCCACTGGTTAAACTTCAATCTCGCTGCCTTCTTCACATCTCTGAAAATGGGTAGATACACTAACACTTTCGGACGCAAAAGACTTCACAACACATAACCAATGAGTAAAACAGTCACAATAAAATACATTATTTTCGAAGAATATACATCATAAAGGTATGTATATTATCATCATCACAAAATGTCTTGCCAACTGGTGTGGGAGATCATCCTCTCCTGTAGCATGTATTAATTTTTGCATTGATACCATTCCCTGCCACAATGCAAGGCTATTACGAATTTTCTCTCATTGTCTCCCCTACTTTTTTTTCAATAAATCGTCACAATATGTTCTAGATTTTGTGATAAATTGTCTTTCTGTCTTAGCATCGTTTAAAACATTTATATTACTCATTTTGCTTGTACAAGAAATTCTCTGAAGCTTCTAGGGTAGTTTTTTTGTCTTGTTTACTAATTCTCCAGAATTCATAACCACATGTTCAAACATGTTCTATGTAACATGCAAATATTATCTTTCTAACCTCGAAAGACAATGATTTATTGAAAAGATATTCTTCATTCCATTAAAAGAGTGTTTGTTTATGCTATTCTGTTTTTATCTCTTTGTTGCATCTTTAATCTAGTGTTATATATAAACCTTGCATAAAACATATAGTATTGCGTTTTAACATAAGTAGCAATATGTTCTTAACCATGATCAGACCATATGTGAAAACTTGTTAGGCATATGCTGAGAATAGCTAATCTCATATAGTGCATTGCTTGGGGCACAACGAGTTAACCGGTGAAAGACATTAAGGACTACAAAACATAAGGAAATAGAATGATGTTGATACTACAAATACACATAACAAGGAAATAAAAGCAGTAGTGATCAGTTTTAAAAAAAAGAAATGCTGAAGTTAAATGCTTGCTTGCTTGCTTGTGTTCGTTGGCTTGAGCTCCAACGCAAAGTCCTGTATGTCGGATGAAGGCATCCTGCTGTCCAGCATCAGTGTGATGTCATACAGGACCTGAGGTTTGCGTGAGTATCCGTTGTCCCATGTCTGGCTTATTGGTGTGCAGACTGGTAGTTCCTCGCCATACAGGCAGACACTCTCCGACTTCAGAGGAATCGGCGATCCTATTGACTTCAGCCAGGACCCCGAAGGGACCTGTTGCCCAGGACGCTCGGCGAGGACGCGTCAATAGGTATTGGCCAGTATATAACCCGGCCCTGGTGCCTTGGAAACACCTCTGCGTCCCCTGAAGTTAAATAAATTAGAAGAAGCTATGTACTGGAAGTCTGTACAAGGAAAGAAAATTATAATTTCTTACAATTCCCAGATGACACAGAAAAATAAAAGCTGAATGTGAAGGATGGGCTGTGTTTAAATACAGTATAGTGAAATCCGCCTTAAACAATATGTGGAGCTATAATAGTAAATTAAAGTGAAAATAAAGTCTGGTGAAATGAAGATTCTAAAAACAGAAGTCAAGGGGTAAAAAAAAAAAGGATCTGAAGGAGAAAACAAAGTAAAACAAACGTTTTCAGAAGTTTTTTGTTTAATTTTTGAAATCTGAGTTTGGAATTACTTCATGTTCATGTCAGAATTTTGTTTTTGTTTCCCTGCTTACTGCAGAATTCACATAAAATAAACTGAAGCAAAAAGATAAAACGCATAAGGATGGGTCAAGCCGAAGACATTCTTCAACAGGTGTGTTCACTTGAGGACTTAGAACCTAGCGAGGAGTGGGTGCAAGTGCCAACAGATTTCTGCATCCTTTTCAGTTTGCATCCAACTAGATAGAAAATGCAGACAAGAAAATCCGGTTGCTGTGGAGGCTGAAGTACACGCGTTGATTTTCGAGAATTCGCTAGACGGTGATGCTTTCATCTACACAGATGGGTTGGTCGTCCAACATGTGAGAAGCTCATGGGCCTTTACGGCGCGAGCCGGAGGGAGAAGGTAGAAGAATATTTTCCTTGTGTCCTCATCAAGGAAATTTGTAATTTTGGCGAGTTGGTAGACTTTTTTCGCTGTTTGTTTAGTGAGTGCTTGAACGTGAGGATTAAAGGTTAGGTTTCTATCAATGATGAGGCCTACTGTTTTGTGCTCAATTACACTTTCTATTTGCATGTTATCGATGTGAAGTTGAAGTGATCTGTGTGAATTTAGAGTCTGAAGTCTTTGTCTGGTTGTTAATAACATAGATTTTGTTTTAGTGATGTTAATTTGCATACGGTTCGCATAGCTCCACCTAACTACATTATTTAATTCGTGTTGCAAAGACGACTCCAGCAAATTACTGCTTTCAGCGTTTGTTTACACTGTACAGTCGTCTGCAAATAGATCGCAGGACGACGAAAGATGCAAAGGTAGATCATTAATATATATGGCAAATAATAGAGGGCCAAGAATAGAGCCTTGCGGTACTCCAGTATTGAAGGTTTGGGACAGAGGTTTATTATATGATACTACTTGATTTCTGTTTGACAGAAAAGATGTTATTTGCTCACAACATTAGGGCCAATTTTCATTGTCTCTAGATTTTTAATTAAAATGGCATGGTCTATCATATCAAATGCTTTTGTGAAATCGATAAACACAGCTCCACATAGATTGTTGTTATTTATATTCTGGTGCCAATTTTCTATCATGTTTGTTAGGGCCGTATGGCAAGAATATTTTGGTCGAAATCCTGATTGACTGTGCACTATAAGCTTGTTGCGATCTAAATACTGTAATGCTACCTTATGGATGTGTTTTTCTAGTGGTTTAGATAGTGATGATAGTAAAGAAATGGGTCTATAATTGTTCGGGTGACCATTGTCCAATGAACCAGATTTAAGGAGAGGATACACTTTAGCGATTTTGAGAGCTGATGGAAAGTGACCTTTGATGAGACACTGATTATATACATAGGTTAGTGATACACAGATCACTGGCGCAGCACAGCGGAGAATCCGACTGCTGATTCCATCTAACCCAGATGAGTTTGTGTTTTTTAGGTTACTGAGGTAAGTGAATACTTCAGTGACTGTCATTAGCGGTATGTCAGAAAGGATATCTCGGGGGCATCTGGTCTGGCAAAACGATGACAGTAAAGATAAGTTGCAAGGAGAATTTGGTATTGTAGCCTTCAACTGATCTATGTCATTCTGAAAAAAGTTACTGAATTGGTCGTATGAAATGGGATTTGATGGTAATGAATTTGAGTAGTTATGCTTGTTTGTCAAGGTGTTAATTGCCTTCCATATATCCTTACTATTTGTTTTATCCATTACTAAGTTCTTAAAGTAATTTATCTTTTCTTTTCGTATGGTATATTGAACTTTGTTTCTAAGAGTACGGTATTTGCTGAGATCCCGCTTTTTATGTGCCTTATCTCTGTCTCTCATAATTTCACGAATTTCCCCAGATATCCATATTGACGTGGATAGGCCTTAGGTTCATACCAGAATACGATCAGCGTTGCCAGTAGTGGGTTGTGCTCAATATTTAAATCCCCTATTTAATTATTCGTTAGTTAATAATCAAAAACGGTAGTTGCTTACCTTATACAGGACGTCGCAGTCAACACCAGCACATTTTTATGTTGTGATCTCTTGGCCAGTTTACGTTCAGTAGTTTGCCATTGCTTTCTGAACGACCGGCACCCATAACATTTCGTAAAATACTAAGTAGGTCTGCTGCCAAATTGCCCGCAGCGGTGATTCGAAAGCGGGTATGCGGAATTATGAACTGCGTCCGTAACGCCTTCGCCACGGAGCAGGTTGTTAATAATCGACTGGTTGACAATCCATTAGTTAATAACTCTCTCGTTAACAAACTCTAGTTATCAATCAACTAGCTAAATATCTGTTAGTTAAGCATTTGCTATTTAATAATCCACAAATTAATAAACCAACAGTTAATAATACACAATTTTCATCTACTTTTTGTTTTTTCATATTTGAGGCAGGAATTTAATTACATCTCTTGAGAACATAGCACTGCACTTCGCGTTTTTGGTCTCATGCTATGCGCGGATGATTTGGTGAATCAATCAATATATTGCTGCCTGCCTATCATAGGGGATTCCCCATCGCTATTCTTCCTTTATTTATCCAGTAGTCCAGTTTGTCTCAACATGTTAGTTAGTTAGTTAGTTAGTCGCAGTTCCAACTGCGTGACAACTGGAATGATTAGTGTAACAGAGGCAGAAGCAAACAGAAAGAAATTATGTTGGATGAACTAAGACGGTGGTATGGAAGATATGTCTCTTTTCTCATCACGTGATCAAAGAATGCTGTTTGTCTCTTGCTTAGAGTTGTATATAAATGTTCTAGTTTCATTAGGCTCTTCCAGGCAATCGTTGTTCGTTACTCTGACAGTCCAAGGTGTTCGCAACAATCGTCTCAGGAACAACATCTCCGTTGCTTTGCCTAATGTTATAAAAAGAGCCATGTAGGTTTGTCGAATTTGAAGATATACAAGCGAGCGTTTATTTCATACACTGTTTCTCACACTGTTTCATAATCGATATAACACTGACATAAGTTTCTAGTTTCTTCTATCTCAGGTGCCTGGTCCGGAACATACCTGGCCTGGTCCGACCACGACTCTCCAAACCTCTGTGTCGTCAGATAGTTTCATGAAGTTCGTTCACAAAACAATATTGTTATCTTTCCCCCATCTGTTTAAGCTTCACACACGCATCTATGTCTGTCTTTCACTCTGTCTGTCGTGTCTAGTATTTCCCCCACAGAAATATAATTTCTATATTCCACATTATCTGTTGATGTGCCACATATTTGATTTCTTATATCCTTATGGTGTTGATGGAGGATCTTGCAACACGCAAAGCACTCAACACCTCAGAAATTCAGATATCGAGGAACATGGATAATATCAGATGGAAGATGTATCACAGAGATAATGAACAGAATAGGACAAGCAAACACTGCATTTTATAAAATGAAGCATATCTTCTGCAATACACCCTAGTCAAGGGAGGTTAGAAAAATAACTCTTGCCTGCTACATACAAGCAATTATAACTTATGGTTGTGAATGCAAGCATAAATCTCCATAGAAGTTTCAGTGATGTGATGTTACAGAAAAATTCTGAAAGCTAATCAGACGAGTAATCTAAACGTTTTGAGAGAGAGAGAGAGAGAGAGAGAGAGAGAGAGAGAGAGAGAGAGAGAGAGAGAGAGAGAGAGAGAGAGAGAGAGAGAGAGAGACTGAGGCAGAAAGACAACTTATTATTAATTAGACGTAGACAATCAAAAATATTTGGGTGCGTTGTAAGAGGAAATAAACTAGAGAACTTAGTGAGATATGGGTGGGGGGGGGGGAGAGAGAGAGAGAGAGAGAGAGAGAGAGAGAGAGAGAGAGAGAGAAAGAGAGAAAAAGAAAAAGGAAGAGAAGTAAATATCTGGATGGCTTGGCCACATGGCATGGTCGAGACAAGAACACAGAGTTGATCCACGACTCAGGTGATTGTTTACGATCGTGAAACATGACCGCCCACGCTTATGTGCTTGACACATGATGATGGTGATTGTTTGCCCACCCCATGAGGAGAGGAAAGCTATAAAATATTGTGACAACAAGAAATAATCTATTTGGAAAGAAAGAGAGAGAGAGAGAGAGAGAGAGAGAGAGAGAGAGAGAGAGAGAGAGAGAGAGAGAGAGAGAGAGAGAGAGGATTACAATCAGAGAAACATCTTGACAGATATGTAAGATCGCACCGAAAGCTGTCAGCGCACGTACATATTCATGCTGTTCAAGTATCAATATGTAGAGAAGCATGTTTGCCCATGCCAGTCGGCAAGGCACGAGAAAAGGATGATTTAATTATTTTATTTGCTCTCTTGTTTTATTTTTGTTTTTAAATTTCTATTCATAAAGTCAATATCCGTCCTGTTATCTAATATCAGAAAACAGTATAAATATAAGCACCTAATTCTAACACACAAAATATATACAGTGAACAAACTAGCATTGCATAAAACGCACGCGCATACACAAATATTGCATTAATAACACCGTTTTATAAAGACACTCTACCAGTCCTCCGCGATAAAATATGCCCATGATGCTCGGCAAATATGTTTTCCAGTTTTTCCAACGGTCATCCTGCCAACCTGTCTCTCCAACCCCAATATCAAACACGATGAGTAGGGCAGAAATATTGGTTCTCTTTCATTCGCCACATGAAAGAGGAGAAATTATCGGAAACAGATAGGATTGCATTTACTGTATTTGTCAAAGTCCGTTCATTTTCTCTGGATCAAAATCGACCCCTAGTATGAAAAATGTGTGGCAGCTATGGACTGCCTTCTAGCCGCCCTGTTTAGTTATATAATATTCTCTTTTCCGTTAAGATTATATGGTCTCGGATATTTTGGTCAATAGATTTACAAAACAGCAGCAGCAGCAGCAGCAACTGCTGCTGCTGCTGCTGCTACTACTACTACTACTACTACTACTACTACTACTACTACTACTACTACTACTACTATTACTACTACTACTACTATTACTAATATTACTAGTGCTGCTGCTGCTGCTACTACTGCTGCTGCTGCTACTACTACTTCGACAACAACACCAACTACTACTACTACTACTACTATTACTACTACTACTACTACTACTACTACTACTACTAGTACTACTATTACTACTACTACTACTACTACTACTACTGCTGCTGCTGCTGCTGCTACTACTACTACTACTACTACTACTACTACTACTATTACTACTACTACTACTACTACTACTGCTGCTGCTGCTGCTCGTACTACTACTACTACTACTTCTACAACAACAACAACAACTACTACTACTACTACTACTACTACTACTTCTACAACAACAACAACAACAACTACTACTACTACTACTACTACTACTACTACTACTACTACTACTACTTCTACAACAACAACAACAACTACTACTACTACTACTACTACTACTACTACTACTACTACTACTACTTCTACTACTAATACTATTACTACTTCTACTACTACTAATACTACTACTACTACTACTACTACTACTACTACTACTACTACTACTACCATTGTTATTGGGAATTGTCTTGTTGTTTGTCGATTATCGGCGTCTGTTGCTTAGGGTAGTAAACACAGTATGACAATCTCGATATACTGGGTTAGAAGTCAGCATCAGGCGATTTAGGAACAGATCTAGTTGCGCTGATTTTCCAGTATGAGCCGGTGTCGTCAATAAGGCAATGGCAAACTACTGAACATAAAATTGTCTAGAAAATGAGACAGAGAGAGATAGGCAGAGAGAGAGAGAGAGAGAGAGAGAGAGAGAGAGAGAGAGAGAGAGAGAGAGAGAGAGAGAGAGAGAGAGAGAGAGAGAGAGAGCCATTAATTGCCTGGGCTGAAAATTTGGTGCCTGTTGTCTTTCTATTTTATTTCAGCAGACCGTGTTCTCTGCTGGGCCAGTGCTACTTTTACGCATTTGGATTGTGTCTACTCTAAGTCGGGCCAGTACTACTTTCACACATCAGGAGTGTGTCTACTCTAAGTCGGCCCAGTACTATTTTCACGCATCAGGAGTGTGTCTCCTCTAAGTCGGGCCAGTACTACTTTCACGCATCAGGAGTGTGTCTCCTCTAAGTCGGGCCAGTACTACTTTCACGCATCAGGAGTGTGTCTACTCTAAGTGAGACCAGTACTACTGCCACACATCAGGAGTGTGTCTACTCTAAGTCGGGCCAGTACTACTTTCAAGCATTAGCCAGCCAGCGCTACTATCACAAACCAGGAGTTTAGTTATGATTTTTTTTTTTGGCCCGGGGGGTGGGAGGGGGGGGGGGGGCGGAATGGTGTAAAAGATCATTTAAATTCGTTAATGATGGATATCTCCATAAATGGTCCGGACTCCTCCCATAGATCACAGAAAGATAATTTCGCCACATGAACTCTGTAGCACCGGCAAGAATGTCATAATCACTTACAATATGTAGGTCAGCATAGCAGAATGGATAAGAACGCGTGTTTTAAACATTCAGGTGTGCTGATGCCCAGGTAAGGGGTTCAAATAATACACCGGACAGTTGTACTAAAATGTTGACCTATCGTCCTTGACTTGGGGACGTAAATTGCAAGTACCTCTGAAGTCGGAGTGGGTTCGCCTGATGGAGAGGGACACTGGTAATAGGATAAGCATATCCACACGCAAAATTAAGTCCAGCACAACTAGAAGTAGTGTGTATGGACTACGCTTGAGTCCAAAACGAGCGAGAGAAAAACAACACACATAATATAAACATTCTGTTTGTGGGTTGATTTATTGATTTTGAAATGAAGCAAAGACTGTTCCGTGTCTAGCTCGCTCTTGTCGATTTCCAACAACCAAGGGATTTGAGTTGAGTTGTTGAGTTGAGTTGAGTTAAGAACTCACTTAGGACATTCCCATACGTTCTCCGTCCCCTCGTTCAACAGCCAGCGAAGAGTCATACTACTAATCGTTCCCACCGCTATCTGATTGAAAGTTCTCCTAGTCTTCCCCCCTCAGTTTTGAGATTCTTCCAGAACCTCTGCAGATCCCCCGCAAGCTCATTCTTTCCACATAAGGGTTCTCAATCTGTTCCTTCGCCTTCTCCACCTGGTCCAAGGGATTTATAATTTGTGAAACTTGTACACGGACTTTCTGAGTTTTACTGAGAGTAGGAGACAATGGCCGGTCTCTCTGGCTGTGGGGTTACAACACTTTCTCTCTGTAATCCCGTTTATCACGCAGAGTCTCGTAGCGGAGCGAGAGCTGAGGCGGTTCGACCCCCGCTCGTGACTTGCGGGATACTGAGCCGGCCGCTCAGAAAGCAATGGCAAACTACTGAGCGTAATCTTGCCAAGAGATCAACATACAGCTGAAAGATGCTGGTGTTGACAGCTAAGTCCTGTAAAGGATATGCTAAAAAAAAGGAGACAATGAAGTGGTATATTCAGATGACATCAGCGCAAGACTTTAGACTGACTAACCTTGTGATGATGATGATGATGATGATGTCTGGACAGTTGCTATATAATGTCGCACCTGGTTTGTGTTACACTCTAGAGCAGTGGTTCTCAACCGGTGGGGAATTCCCCGGGGGTGGGGATTTTAGGGTTTCTGGGGGGGGGGGGGGAGAGAGAAAGAGAGAGAATTAAGATTGCTTCAAGATCGCGTTAAGACAAGAACCGATTAATTTATAATTTTTTCTCTCCATACTTTACGGTTCTAACTTCTCGCCCTTCTGAAATTCATTTTATAACGTAAGTAGACCCGCAAATCACGTTTTATTTAGACGTCTAGACATGTTCTAGTATGTGTTATTAAATTTAGCTTCCAATTTTACGTATTCTGTGTAGGGGCGGGGGATTTATAGGGAGGAAATACGAAAGGGGAGGGGGGAATTACATTCTGAACATAAGGTGAATGGGTGCATGGGCCAAAAAAAGGTTGAGAACCACTCATCTAGAGATAATAATCCTTTCGAGCGGCAGAGAACTCATCAAATCTAATATAAAACACCAGTATTTTACCTTCGCGGCCCTCTTCCACTTCACAGATACTCAGTTCCATTTAAATAGTAAATAAAGATGTGTTTCTGTATACGTGGAAATGAACAATGTATGGTTGATGATTTCCTATAGGCATTTAAATTGATTCTTTTGTCACTGAAATTTGTAATAGAGCGAATGAATCATTGGTCTAACTCCAAGCAGTTCTTGTTTTCAGTGTAGAATCATGACCTAGTTACATCCTATTATGACTCTCAGCAGATTGTCGTTTCAGTTCGAGTCTTGAACATTCAGCTGTTGTCTTGTTCATGGGAAGGGGAGCTCTAAAATCGCTCTCTGTGGAGACGAGTCTATAAACATTAGTCTCACTCCGACAGATGCAAGTCACTTTCAGAGCTTAGGGGCCATGAAGGCCAACTCATCGTGCATTTAAAGAGTTAAAATTGGCAAGAAACCTATCAACGAATTAAGCAAGCAACCAAGATTTCGTTAGATGAAATCTGTACTTAGAATTATGTACTTATCATAGACAGCAAGTGGCCTAAAAATAATAAACAAAGTGCCCCTAAGCAAATTCCGGCAATGGGCCTGTGACGTGAAAGCACCGCCACACTGAATAGGCCTAAGAGCAAGAGAAATAGCTGGCCAATCTGTCCCTAACTTTGGAATGCGACTGACTCATGTATCGAGCCCGCGACCTACAGTGTTCTTGACGTTACCAGCGCTGTTCTCAATCAACTTCGCTAGCGCGTCTGCTATAAGCAAGACTACAGTACACCATAGAACAATCTTCAGACATCTTGTTTGCTGTGAATGCTTGCTATTATAGACGAAATTATCAGCTGCTCGTAGACAGGCTGGTAGGCTGGCAGGAAATGCACCTCTTGGTGGTAGATTATTTATGGACAAAGGAGAGTTGGTCGGGCGCCCGTGGGACCATTGGAGAAAGCGGTAGAACAGATTTAGAACTCTTATGTGGAGCTGATGATATGACGAGGGATCGTCAGGAGTTCTGTACGGATCTCAAAACTGAGAGGGAAGACAAGGACAATTGTCAATCAGCTGGCAGTTGGAACGATAAATAGTATGACTTGTCGCTGGCTTTTGAACGAGCGGTAATGTCCTGAGTGTAGTGATGTCGGTTATTTGCTCATAACTCGTAACACGAAGGCGTCTCTGATGAAAACATTGCTATGTTTAGAACAAATAAAGTAGCGCCGCATTCACAAACCCAGTGAGATAATAGTTCAAACGGTGCATACACAATTTGACCTCAATACCGTAAAGTCAATTGCTAATACCCTAAAGGTAAAAAGTAATGAACAAAAAATACTCAGAAGCTCAATTTCCAAACACTCTACAAATAATATATAAATTGAATATTACCAGGTCTGTTTGAAATATGAGCCATTAATATTCAAGAATATGAAGCAAAAGAACAGAAACTGGTCGAAGCTTTGAATAATGGGATATATAATAAGACTTGAAGAGAAGAAACATACCACGCATTACCATTCTCAAGGGTAATCTATGTTTACTACTTTCGCAAAACTGCTAACTTCGGTTCGAAGTCAACTATAAACAGATCTGAGCAATAAATTTCGCACGGTTTAGCAATTCAGTGCCACTCGCAAAAACTTCCCGCAAGGGAAATGAAACGGGGCTGTTCAAATTTTACAGTCGGAATTATCGCGTCCATTAGATCAAAATTTACAGTCGAAATTATTGCATTTATTATTTCAAAATTTACAGCCCGAATTATCGGATTCATTATGAGACATCTATATTGTGAATATTAGACAGGCGTGGCGTTGTAGAAATGGTGAGAAAGTCACCAGGGACATATATAACCTACAGAGAGTTAACATGAGTTTTATATATATATATATATATATATATATATATATATATATATATATATATATATATATATATATATATATATATATATATATTCCACGGTCAGGTCTTAGTCAGATATGACTGAGCTACCGTATGACAGTAGACGGTACTACCTGCTTTCTGTCAGCGCCGAATGTTGGGCGGCGCTTACCAAACCCGACACCCCACATTGTGCCAACGGCTTCGGGCGGAAGAGCGCAATTGGGAGGGTACTAGCCTTATCCTGGTGCGAGGAAATGCAACCCAAAGACAAAATAAGTCATGGCAGGGCAGACCAGGCCCTAAGCCTTGGTTGGCAGCTGGTCTAGGATCGAAGCTCCGACAGGCGGACAGTTAGAGCATTGCTTTGCTGATCCGGCAGCTTCTGCAGCTTGTCTTGTTCCAGATTATAGGTGTCAACTTTCCTCTGGAGTGAACTAGGCAGGCCGAGAGAGGGATCATGCTGCATGGGCAACACATGGTTTCTTTATTTTAGCCCAGGCTTTGTGCTATGGAGAGGCAATAACTCCATCCCTGGTCTTAACCGGTCTCGGAATCAAAGCGAGAGGCAACTGTTACGGGTTATAAGTCCTTGTCAGTTGGCGTAGACATGGGGCGCCACGCGTTGCCTCTGACGGTGGGAGACACCTACAGGTGTCACTGATCAGCTACCGCCCGCCTCAAGCTGGGCAGCCCCCAGCCAATTGGGTGCTGATCCGCCACAGCCTGCCTGCTTCAATGGGTGCTTGGGGCTAGGACAAAATCTGAATCGCAGGCTGTAAAACCAATGCACCAGGTACTAATAAAAAGAATAGAAACCTCAAGCTACGGCTTGCAACCTGGAACGTGAGAACCATGTGTCCAGGATTTTCCACTGACTTGACAAATATTGACGATGTGAGAAAAACGGCTGTGATTGATGCTGAACTCAATCGTCTTAACATTGATATTGCTGGCCTGCAGGAGACTCGCCTCGCTGAGGAAGGGTCACTCAGGGAAAACAATTACACCTTTTTTTGGAAGGGAAGAGGGCAGGCAGAAAAAAGGGAACATGGTGTGGGCTTTGCAGTGAAGAATTCGCTACTGGGAATGATTGATATCCCAGCTGGAGGTAATGAAAGATTATTATCACTGCGCTTGGCAACCTCTTGTGGATTTGCCACCATTCTCACTGCATATGCACCGACACTCGCTTCCTCTGATGATGTGAAGGATACGTTCTATGAGCAGCTAGACTCTGCGATCAATGCAGTTCCAAAATCCGACTACATTTATATGCTCGGTGATTTCAATGCTCGTGTGGGCAAGGACTCGAGTTCATGGCCAGTGTGCCTTGGAAAATACAACATCGGTCGCATGAATGATAATGGGCAAAGGCTGCTGGAGCATTGCACTAGAAATGACCTATGTATTACAAACTCCTTTTTTAAAACAAAAGAGATGCATAAGGTCACATGGAAACATCCAAGATCCAGCCATTGGCATCAGCTGGACTTCATTATCACACGGAGACAACATCTGAACCATACATCATTAACTCGAAGTTACCACAGTGCTGACTGTGATACAGATCATTCTTTGGTTGTTGCAAGGGTTAGACTGAGACCAAAGAGAATCTACACAGCTAAACACAAGTCTAGCCCCAGGATTAATATTACTAACACTCACGATCCTGGAAAGTGCTTTGAATTTCAACAGCAACTTGAAGACGCTTTCAATGATACATCAGAAAATTGTATAGTAAATGATAAATGGAGTAAACTTAAGGAAACTATATATAAAACAGCGGTAGGGGTTTACGGCACTGTGGATCATTAGAGGCAGGACTGGTTTGCGGCAAACAGCCAGATACTGCAGCCCTTGATTGATAAAAAGAAGATAGCTCTCTTAAGAAACAAGGAAAGACCAACGCGTAACACTCTGAGTGAGCTGAAGCAAGCGAGGAAGGATGTACAAAAGGCTGCCAGGCAGTGTGCGAATGACTATTGGATCAAGTTATGTGAGTCCATTCAAATCGCAAGTGATAAGGGAAACATCAGAAGCATGTATGAAGGGATAAAGAAAGCCTGTGGTCCAATGATCAAAAGAAGTGCACCGCTTAATACCTTGACTGGAGAAATCATCACTGATAAGAAACAGCAGATGGATAGATGGGTCGAGCACTATTTAGAGCTTTACTCAAGTGAGACCAAGCTAGCGGATGATGCCCTCAACGCCATAGAGGCCCTGCCAACTCTTGACCACCTGGACACACTTCCCACTATAACAGAAGTTAAGTGTGCTATAAATGAGCTTGCATCTGGCAAGGCTCCAGGTAAGGATGGGATTCCAATAGAGGTAATCAGGAGTGGGCAAGACACACCCGCTCTACAGATCCACCAGCTAATAAAGCTATGCTGGCGAGAAGGACAAGTCCCACAGGATTTCAAAGATTCGAACATCATAACACTGTACAAGAACAAGGGAGATCGGAGCGACTGTAACAACTATAGGGGTATCTCACTTCTGTGTATTGTTGGGAAAGTATTTGCCAGAATTGTCCTGCACAGACTTCAAGTCCTGGGAGATCAAGTCTACCCCGAATCACAGTGCGGCTTCCGTCAGAACCGGTCTACCATTGATATGATATTCTCATTGCGACAGATGCAAGAAAAATGCCGGGAACAAAATCAGCCACTGTTTATTGCCTTCATTGACCTCACAAAGGCATTCGATTTGGTCAGTCGTGAGGGTCTGTTCAAAGCACTAAAGAAGATTGGCTGCCCACCAACTCTTCTGTCCATTGTGGAATCGTTCCACACAGGCATGAAGGGTATAATCAAGTTTGATGGCTCAACTTCAGAAGAGTTTGAAATCAAGAGTGGAGTTAAGCAAGGTTGTGTACTATCCCCCACCCTCTTTGGGATATACTTTTCACTTCTACTGAAATATGCCTTTCGTGATCAGGATGACGGTATATACATTCACTCACGCTCAGATGGTGGCCTCTATAATGCTCAGAGATTGAAGGCCAAGACCAAAATTAGCACGGTACTAATCAGAGAGTTGCTTTTTTGCGGATGATGCTGCGATTACGACCCACTCTGAGGAAGAATTACAACATCTACTATCTGCATTCTCCAATGCTTGTTCTGAATTTGGTTTAACAATTAACAAAAAGAAGACACAGATTATGTCACAAGGTGCACATGGTGTACCATCAATCTTTATTGACGACGCCGAACTGGAGATAGTAGACCATTTTACATATCTAGGATCAGAGGTAAATAGCAAATTATCCCTCGATCAGGAAATCAACATCAGGATTGGCAAGGCAGCAACAACAATGAACATGTTAGCAAAAAGAGTCTGGGAGAACAGGAAGCTTACTGCCAAAACAAAAGTCCTCGTCTACCAAGCCTGTGTCCTTAGTACTCTTCTTTATGGCAGTGAAACCTGGACAACTTACTCACGCCAAGAGAAACGTTTCAACAGCTTTCATATGCGGTGTCTGCGAAGAATACTTGGTATTAAGTGGCAAGACAAAATCACAAATACTGAAGTATTGGAAAGATCAGGTTGTGTGACGGTGTATTCTATGCTCAGTCTTCGTAGACTTAGATGGATAGGACACGTTAGGAGGATGGATGACGGTAGAATACCAAAGGACATCTTTTTTGGTGAATTACAGACGGGTAGGAGATCTCAGGGTCGGCCTCTACTACGATACAAAGATGTGTGTAAGCGGGACATGATTGATACAGGCATTGATAATGCACATTGGGAGCACGTCGCCGCTGAACGTGTTGCATGGAGGGCAACTATCAGAAATGGAATAAAGACAAAGGAGAAAATGATTGCAGATAAAGCACACACAGAGCGTGAGAGACGTAAGATGGTGCAAAATGGTGGAAGTGACCATATTTTCACATGCACCTACTGTGGGCAAACATTTGCAGCAAGAATTGGCCTTACCAGCCACACTCGCCACCGCCATGGATCGTAGTTATTAAGCCTTTTTGAAGCACAATGTACCAAACTATCGTCTGTCAAGACGGAAAGGTGCCAATGATATATTCCACGATTATAGAATGAGAATTGGATTGTTCAGTTGTTTTAATTATTTACCTCCCACCTTTACCAGCCGAAATTACTCCTCAGCTTTTCTTGTGTTACAATAGGATGTTAAATATGTTTCTAATTCAATGTCTTTTTTCAGTTTCAGATTCCGTTTAATTCACTCTTCAGCATCTCTACTTAAAAAGAAAAAAGAAAAACGGACGCCGAGTGTCGCGTTTTCAATGAAGAACGGGGAGTAACGTACTTCTTTGTGGAAACAAATGACCAGAAAACAAGTTGCATAATATGCAGCAAAAGTGATGCCGTTTTAAAAGAGTAAAATCTTCGGCGTCACATTGAAACAAAACATCTATCAATATATTCAATGTTTTCTGGAAAGTTACGCTCTAAGAAATATGAGTCCATTAAACGTAGTTTAGAAACACAAAGAAATCACTTCACGAGAAAGTTTGCTGAAAATAAATCTGTCACTCGTACAAGTTACAAAATAGTGCATAAGATGGCAGAATGAGGAAAACCGTTTACAGATGGCAACTTCGTGAAAGAGTGATGGAAACAGCAAATGTCTTGTGTCCTAAGAAGGACAATTTGTTTGGAACTTTCAATCTTTCGACAAGTGCAGTTGTGCGGAGAACAGAAGAACCCTTAGAGAACATAGTGTTACAGATACGCAAGAAAGCTAGGAAAGTGTTGTGGTTTTCTCTGGCGCTGCATGAGTCTACTGACTTCTCGAGTACGTCACAACTTCTCGTGTTTATTCGTAATGTTAATTTGGACTTTCAGATAACAGAAGAGTTTTTCATCCGTTAGCAGCATGCTTGGAATAACAACTTGAAAATACATTTTCGTGGAAGTGCAAACAATTTTGCAAAACAATAACATTCAGTGGAGTCGGCTTCGAGGTGTTATATTTGATGGAGGAAAAATATGGCTGGAGTAAGGAAGGATCTGGAGGGGTAGATCAGGACTCAGTTGGAAGATTTGCGAATTCCGGGCGCTCTGTTCGTACACTGCATCATACATCAACAAGCACTCTGTGGTAAAAATGTCTGTACTTAAACCAGTCGTTTCTGCTGTAAACTTCATTCGGGGATATGCACTCGGTCACCGTCAGTTCGAGGATTTTCTTGAAGAAATGGATTCTGAATTCTGTGACTTGCCTTACCACACATCAGTGAGGTGGCTCAGCTGCGGTAAAGTCCTTTTTTCGGTTTCACAAGCTCCGAAACGAAATAGATGTTTTCCTCACTGAAAAATATAGAGCTGATCCACATCTGTGAGATCCTACCTGGATGTCAAAGTTTTCATTTTTAGCCGACATCGCATCCCACGTGACTGAACTGAATTTGATAATTCAGGGAAAGAATAACCTCGTATGTGATATCTTCAGAATCATCAACAGATTTAGGAGAAGCTGTCATTGTTTGAAGTACAATTGGAAGAAGAAACTTTCTCATTTTCACTGTTTCAAAGAGTTTTGCGCTACAATTGCCGAAGATGTCAAACTCGATTTTCCGAAGAAAAAAAACACATTATTTTTGACTTGAAGAAGCATTGTTTGGAGAGATTTTAAGATCTTGACAGAATTAAGAGTGACATTCTCCTGTTCCAGAATCCGTTTGTTTGTAACCTTGTTCATTTGCCTGTTGAACTACAGTTGGAGCTTATTGATTTGCAAGCAAATGACTTGTTGAAAAAGAAGCACAAAGAATGAAAATTTGTTGAGTTTTACCGCTGTTTACCTGATGCTGAGTTTCCGAAACTGAAAAAAAAATTGCCGCTGGTATGGCATCGGTGTTTGGAACACCTTTTGTCTGTGAGCGAACATTTTCATAAATGAAGTATATGAAGTCAACGCATCGAATGAGATTGACTGATGGACATTTTTCTTTTGCGCTCGTTCGCTTTAAATTGAAGCGTAGGCCATACACTCTATTTATCGTAGGGATGGACTGCATTTTGAATGTGGATTTGCTTTCCCTATTAACAGTGTCGCTCGCCATCAGGCGAACCCACTCCGTTTTCAGAGGTACTTGTAATTTACGTCCCCTATTTAAGTCAAGGAACTGATGAACACTTGAAGGAATTCTCTTGATTGGATGCAGCAATTCCAAACCAATCATTGTTGATATCTTGACAGCCAAACGTCAGATTAACAAATCTCTTTAACCTTTTTTCTGCTTAGTTTGTGTAACAGGATAGCCTCGGTTGTTGTAAATGAACACAAGCCCCAAGGTATCCCAGTCACTCAAGTGTATATTAACCTCAGGGGTTGGACAGGTAGCTACACCGATACTACTATTATTGACCCCCTCTGCAAGGTGACAAGTGTTATTATTCTACAGGCCCCGCCCACATCCTAAACCTCTACTATCTACCCTCTACCTTGCAACTTTAACTCTCAGGCCTAGTCAAAGAGTACACCTAATCTACCCGTATAGAAGACATGTCAACAATTCAACAATTTAATGTACACTATAGACACAGGTCTGAAAGGAAAGTCCTGATAGGAGAGATCTATATACAATAAACAGAAAAGGTTAGAGTAGAGACAGAGTCAGAGATGATTCCTGGGTCATCATGAGGTGTAGCAGAAGATTTGCGGGGTGTTTCCGTCGCGTCGGTCCAATAGACTCACCCGGCTCTTTCCCAGCACTGCTGTCTGGAACACTTGTGGACGTTTCTGCCGCAAGCAACCGGTGATCATATAATGGGATTTAGCCACCAGGACCTCCGATGACTGGACTAAGAGCACACCTTCACAAATGCGAGAATTGTCAATACCTATTGTCTCTATGACTGCTCTGCCTACACAGTCTGGATGGGAGACCCTCGACCATGAGGTATCCCCTGATGCACCTGGACAATAGCTGAAAATATAGTCTTGCAACATTCACTATATATGGTCAAGTGATGCTTCACCCCTGGTTGGGTGACGTAGATTCTCCACAACATGACTATAAGAGATCACTCAGGATATAGCATAGCATAAAGTCTAATATCTGTCTCGTGTGAGGTTCAAATCTCTGGTAGATGACTAACTGCAGACATGAGTGGAACTCAAGATTGACTGGACTCCATCTGAGTCTGATTCAGAACAATGGTATGGCATACGAACAGTGTGAATGTCTGTACGCACTGATGAGGACGTATCACTGTGGAACACATAATAATTCTACTGGAATATCATAAGGTTCGGTGGCGTTCAACAATGATATTCAAGCTGAAGTGCTCCCAGAGCTATGACCTTACCCCACCTTGGTTGTCCTCTGGAGTGAGCAAATTCTCAAATTCTCCCATTGGAATCTCAGCTTCATTGAAGAATTCATATCACCACACAGGTTCACTGCAGCATTCATATACCACACCTTCATTGTAGAATTCATCTCCCATACAGGTTCATGGTAGAATTCATATACCATACAGGTTCATTGTAGAATTTCTATACAACATCGCTTCATTGTAGAATTCCTGCACAACACAGGCAACACCTGAAAGGAAAGAGTAGGTGGTGAGAGCATTCGGTACCAACACGGATCTACATGCTATCATCCATTTTAAAATTACCTTCAGCATAACGAATTAGGCTATGCCTAATTAGGAAATCATCCCTAGACCTAGTGGAAGCATGTTTAGACATCCAATGGCAGATGACACCTGGATCAGCCCGTCGGAAGATTCAGTTCCGAAAAGTTCGAGTCTGATCTTACTGCAGTCTCATACTCCTATCTTACTCTTGTCTTCGGTGGTTGTGTGAAGAACTGTACTGTTTCTATTTACACTAATAGAAAACTAAACGTCTGGAAGAGTTGGTCTCTGGACCACTCCCCATCATTGGACAGATATCTATTGTTATCAATTAATTACTCCTAAATTAATTAATCAACAATAAACCAAACCAATGTACAAGTAATCAATCCATTTCGCTAGTGGGATGCCTTCCCACCTAATAGCGAAATCCTTCTTGATCCACCTCTGATGATAGAGGCGAGAAGTTCCTTTTCTAAATATGTTTTGCCGCATCACATGTTCAATGTGTACTTGCCTGTTTTAGTCCCCCAAGCGAATTAGCCTTGGGTGGTGACCGAACATCACAACTGCCTGGTGTGCCAGTTATATACATATTATACTTGCTTTGCATCCCATAGCCCACAATCTCCGAATCTCATTCCACAACCATACACCTTCTCTTCCATCAAGCATTTACGTACTCATGATCATAAAGAAAAAGGCATAGGACAGTGTAGAGTAGACCCTCGACCGGTTTCCCACAAATCGCGACGATAGCGCACAGGTATCTCGCGTCGGACCGCATCGGGCGTCGACAAGTCGCTCCGTTATATAACGCACTTCATTACAATATATATATATATATATATATATATATATATATATATATATATATATATATATATATATATATATATATATGCCACAAAGTACACTATATATATCATCATAGCACATGATCACTACTTACAGCATCTAAACACTTCCCAGGAATGACACCACCACTATTTATCAATCACAAAATAGCTGCATCATCTCCTAGCGTCTAGAACTACATGCTCTGTTTGATCGACGAATCACACTTGCTCTTGCCACAGCACTGTCTGAATTCCACCTACATCAGCCTAACCACAGAATCAATAAGCACTGGTAACAGTAAACATCTGCACTAACTAACTTGTCTTCAACAGGTTATATCCAGATAGCCGTAAATATTTCCTCACAATAGTAACTTAACTAATAAAGGCAAGATTTCATCATTTGCAATATAATTAGTAGCTACAAGGTAGTTGCCACACTAATGGACTTACAAGTAATCCAATGTTTAAGCTACGCTGTTACACATCTCAAGCGGAAAACGCAAAGGTAAACACGCGAGCGACAGCGACACAGCTATCAGTTATCGATCGCCAAGTTCATTTCGTATTCGCATAGCTAATGAGATGTCATACAATTGCGCTGTTTCGCTGTATTACACAATATACATATGTAAAGAGGTATTACCTGAACCATGAACCAATCACCAAGTTAGCCTATGTTACTGTTTGTGGCTCGAACGCCTCAAGCTTGACAATATTGACTGTAATTTCTGGAGCTCTGCTCTCGTGGAGAAGTCAGATCGAAATGATGACCAAATGCCTTGTTCCGATTGCGAGGAGTACTCTCCACGTCCGAAAAAGTCATGTCGCACGAATTATTTCACTCACAGTGTGAATCATGCTTTCTCCCGTCTAGTGAACAAGTCTAGTTCACTCACGGGATAAATCTAGTGTCCGTTTCGACCTTTCTGTCTCTAAACTTCCAGCTTCTCGATCATTCTAAGTTATGAAAATCAGCCGACTTCCCCCGAGTTATAAATAACTGGTGAACTCCCTAATGACGTACTTCCGTACTATGGAGATTCCTCGTACGAAACACAGCTGATTTGAACTAAGTCGTGACAGTTTGTAAGATTCGAGAGTCTCTGTGGCTAAGTGGTCAAGCCGTTTGACTCGTGCTCCGAAGGTTGTGGGTTCGATTCCGGGCCGCGCCCTTTGGTTTACGAGTTAAATGTTTCTGAGACTCCTGTGGGTCGTCGCCAAAAGCTACGGAGTTCGTGCTTTGTGCGACGCTTTCTGTGCTGCGGAAAGAGACCGAGCCATATGGGATAAAACCCGGTGCAATGAAGTCGACCCTGTCGATATTTAAGCGACTGTTTTTTAAAGTTTGTGAGATTCGGATATGTGCACACTAGGTCTGATGTAACTATCTGTTTGCTAACGTCGCCTTCTTTTCAGTAAATAAATATGTTAATTGTCTTGTGTGTGTGGTGTGTGTGTGTGTGTGTGTGTGTGTGTGTGTGTGTGTGTGTGTGTGTGGTGTGTGTGTGTGTGTGTGCATTGAAAGCCATTCATCCATGATTGATATGGCATGCTGAACTTAATTTTTCGTCTTTTTCCCCCAGAGCTTTCGTTCTGGCTTGCAAGTATTGCACAGAATGATTATGCGGCTCGCGCTAGTCATTTTTACTATTATCCGGCCCACTGTGAAATAAGTTTGGTGAACCCTGGTCTAGAGTTATAGTCCAGTAGACACTAGGGATCTGGTGTGATAGAGTCAGATAATAGCTGTTCACCAGTGGGAAAAGGGTGCACGGGAAAGAAAAGAAAGGACTCTCGAGAATGTACGCTCGCCTTGATTACTAGCATTACTCATTATTTTAAATCAGACCTTTACCATCTCACACTTGTCAAATACACAAGTGTGATACCTTACAAAATTATGTAGCAGGAGACTGCTATGTATCTGTGAAGTGTTAGGATTATCACAATTGGAAGGTCTGGGTACACGGGGAATAGGTGACCATACTTTCACTCACTTAGCAGACGACGAACGTAGACGTCGAACCCTTGTACGACAGAGCTTATAACATTATCAGCGCAGCAACTAAAGCCAGCATTTAACACCAACCGTACGCTGAAGGAAATCACATATTCCTAAATCATCCAGTGTTTATCGCACGACACTGGCAACATCAGATTGTGAAACCACCAGGCTTTGCTTGTAAGAAAGACAGTAACGAGTACGGAAGGGGAACTAACACTGCAAATCATGTCAAGCTAATTGAACACTGGAAGCTGACACTAAGTATTAACTTGAAGATGGAAGAAGATATTATGTGTTACTTGCGAAACTGGCAATTTTGGTGAAATTTTTCTGTGAAAATCGCAATGGAATCGACTGCATTTTGTTTCACGTTATTTATTCAGTTTGTTATCGTTGTAAAGTACAATCGTATTAGTTGTTATGAATCTTTTGCATTTTATTGTTCACACTAAACACGGTAAACTAATTTCTACCCTACCCATAAAACAAATGCACTGAGTGTGATTTTGTATCGATTATATTTACATGAATGCCAAACAAAAAGAGGGGGGAGGAGAGAGGGGTGCACTCTTGTCTGTCGGTCTGGATGTCATCATCATCATCAAGTGCCGTGCCGGCTGGCGTAGGCGTTCATGGTTCTCCACAGATCTCGGTCTTTGGTGTTCTGGATCAACTCTGCTGATGATATTCCTCCATGCCACCGTCTCAGTCCGTCCAGCATCATTTCTCTTGGTCTGCCTCTGCCTCTCTTCCCCTCGATCTTTCCAGTTGTCACGATGTTCTCCAATGCGTCTCTTCTCATCACATGACCAAAGAAAGATGTTTGTCTCTTTCTTATTGTTGCATATAGTGTTCTAGTTTCATTAGCCTCTTTCAGGCAATCGTTGTTAGTTACTCTGGCAGTCCAAGGAATTCGCAACATTCGTCTTAAAAACCACATCTCTGTTGCTTCTAAGTTCTTCCTAATTTGTTCATTTACATTCCAAGATTCGCTGCCATACAGCAAAACTGGTTCTATATAGCATTTTAGTACTCTCTTTCTTACATTCATTGATAGCGACTTATTGCATAAGATACTCTTCATTTTCTGAACTGCTGTCTTTGCCTGCCCTATTCTGCTCTTAATCTCTTTTGTACATCTTCCATCTGATGTTATAAGTGCCCCTAGGTATTTAAAATTATCCACTTGGTTGAGAATTTCCCCTTCTATTTCTATGTCACATTTTGGCGTCCCCATTTTCTTTGATATCACCATTGTTACTGTTTTCTTGATATTCAAGGACAGTCCTTTCTGTGCACTCTCTGTTACTACACTGTCCAACAATTGTTGTAGGTCTGTTGCATTATCCGCTACCAATACTGTGTCATCTGCATAGCGTATATTGTTTATATTATATCCTCCGATTAGTATTCCTGGCTTCTCTTTGATCTCTCTCATTATTACTTCGCTATACAGGGAGAAGAGATCGGGTGACAAGACACACCCCTGTCGTACTCCTAGCTTTATCTGTTCGTAACTACCCTCTTTATTTCCCATTTTAATTGCTGCTACTTGGTTCCAGTATATATTCTTATTATTCTTAAATCTTTCCCATCAATGTTGATATCTTCCAACATTTAATCAGCTCATCATATTTTACTTTATCAAATGCCTTAGTATAATCTATGAAGCATAATATATGTCTCTTTGTTTCTCTATTGATCTTTCTATTAGTGTTCGTAATATATATATTGCATTGTTTGTACCCTTTCCTTCCATAAAACCATACTGTTCTTCACTAATTTCCATTTTATTTTCTTTCTTGTTCTTCTCATTATAATTCTGAGTAGAAGCTTAGTGACATGGTTTATGAGGTTAATTGTACGAAAATCTTCACAATCAATTGCTCCTGGGCTTTTGGTATAGCTATAAATACAGATTTCAGCATATCACTGGGTAAATATCCACTGCTGTAAATATCATTCAACATTTTGGTTAATATATCTACTCCAAATTCTCCCAACACTTCTAATTCTTCTATTGTGATTTCATCTGGCCCAGCTGTTTTTCCTTTCTTCATATGTTTCATAGCATCAGCGACTTCTTCTTTTGGAATAGGTGGGCTTCTAAGTTACTTTCTTCTGTTAATTCTTCCCTTTCTCCATTATATAATTCTCTTATATACTCATATCCACCTCTTCATTATAGCACCTTCCTCCAATAAAGTATGTCCTGTTTTGATTTCAAACACCCTGTATTTATTCTTATTTTTCTTCCTGTGAGCTCGCTGATATTGTCTGTACATACTTTTTTGATCTTTAATGGAATTTAAATTCAATTTTTCTGCATTGCTCATTTAACCAACTTTCTTTTGCCTTCACACATTTATCTCTTAATTCTTTATTTATCTTAGCATACTCTTGTTTGTCATTTTTATTCTGTTTCCTTTTGTCCATCAACCTTAATATTTCTTCATTCATCCATTTTTTCTTAGCTTTTTGGCTTCTCTCCGGTAATATTTCTTTGCTAGTTTGATGAATGGAGTCCCTTAACATTTCCCATTGTTCATCTATACTCTGTATTTTAGCTATTGCATTGTACCTATTTTCACAGTCACTCTGTATTGTTCTTGAATTTCTTTATCTACTTTCAGAACCTCTTTATTAAGTCTCAAGTTTTTAACCATTTTTTCCCCTCTCTTTAATCTTACTTTTATTTGTCACATAGTGTACATGATCACTGTTACCGTCAGCACCAGGCATTGTCTTTACATTAATTAATGCATTTCTAAATCTTTTATTAATAAGTATGTAGTCAATTTGGTTGCGTATTTTCATATCAGGGCTTTTCCATGTGTATAGTCGTCTTTATGGTGTTTAAACCATGTGTTTCCAATTATCATATCATTAATATTTGCCCATTCTAGTAGTTTCTCTCCTCTTTCATTTCTTGTACCTAAACCGTAATTCCCCACTGATATCCTCTATTTTACCTTTCCTACTTTTGCATTAAAATACCCCAGTATTATTTTATTTCTTGTGATCCAATTTGGGCTATTGCCATTTCAACTTCATCGTAAAGTTTTGTATATCTTCATCACTACTGTTTGTTGTTGGTGCATATACTTGTATAATATTTATATCTATTGGTTTGCCTTGATTTTGACCATTATAACTCTATCTGAAATGCACCAGTATCCGTCATAGATTTGGCTGTATTTTCATCAATTATTATTCCTACACCTTTTCATGTGTGTCCCCTCCAGAATAATTATTGTGTGTTTGTCGGTTATAATTTTGCCAGATCCCTTCCATCGCATCTCACTTATGCCTAGTATATTCATTTTCATGTTTTCCATTTCTCTTAGAACATTGTTTAACTTTCCTAGCTCATTTAATGTCCTAACATTCCACGTTCCTACTCTAAATTTATTTAGTTTAGTTATTGTTTTAGTTTTGCCATCAGTAGCTGGATGACGGTCTGGTGTCACCTGTGGCTCATGACTGTCCCTACCGGACGAGGATGTCCTAAGACAGCCATTACGTCGTTCACTATTTCTGAAATGTGTGTCGCCATGAAATCTTGGGAAGATAATGTGGTGGTTTCCCCTTGCCTTCCACATTCACACGGTGGTCTTTTAACTCTGCCTTTGACAGCCATTTCCGACTGTCAGGACAAGTGAGTGCCCTGCTCTGCTCAGCTGCAGAGTTGTCCACTTATTCCGGTGGATACTCGGTCCCCAGAGCTGTGTTAGCCACACCGTCGTGTGTTTCCATCCTCTACCGCGGGGAGGTGCAGTTGGGATTTTCCCTTCCTAAAGTTATGGTCTATGACCAAAACTCTCCAGTACTTTTTAGAGGACTCTGGATGTCAGGTGCTCTAATATAATGTATCTATCCGTCGCGACCCTCCATTAAAGAAATAGTAATGTATCTAGACTCCATGTCCCGGGATCCCTCAAATATTAATGAATCCAGCTTCTGTGTTTCAGGATCCCAGAAACATTAATGCATCTAGCCTCTATGTTTCAGGATCCAACACATAGTAATATATCTACCCTCTCTTCCAGGATCCCTCAAACATTAATGTATATAACCCGCATGTCCCCAGGATCCCTCAAATATAATTTACCTAACCTCCCTGTTCAATGATCCACATATATTAATGTATCTAACCTCCATATCCCAGGATCCCACATATATTAATGTATCTAACCTCCATATCCCAGGATCCCACATATATTAATGTATCTAACCACCATATCCCAGAATCCCACATATATTAGTGTATCTAACCTCCAAGTTCCAGTATCCAATAAATATTAACGTATTTAACCTCCATGTCCCAGGATCCCATATATATTAATGCATCTAGCCTCTCTATTCCAGGATGCCACAAATATTAATGTATTCTACCTCCATCTTCCTGGAACCCACAAATATTAATGTATCCTACCTCTATGTTCCAGGATTCCACAAATATTAATATATCTAACCTCCGTGTCCCAGGATCCCACAAATATGAATGTGTCTAGCTTCCACATCCCAGGATCCCACAAATATTAAGGCATCTTGCGTCAATATCTCAGGGTCCCACAAATGTTAATGTATCTAGCCTCCATATCCTAGGATACCACAAATATTAATTAATCTAACCTCTCTGGTACAGGATCCCACAAATATTAATGTGTCCTACCGCTATGTTCCAGGATCCCACAAATATTAATGTATCAAACCTCAATTTACCAGTATCTCACAAATAGTATTGTATCTAACCTACATTTACCAGGATCTCACAAATATTAATGTATCTAACCCTTATTTACCAGGATCCCACAAATATTGTACAATTGCCCGTCATATAATCAACGTTCCGAAGCAAACTACTCACTTCCTTGCCTTGCTCGGGATCTGATAATCGGGTCAATCATACATAATACCGAATAAAACAAATAACAAGCCATGAAATTGAAAAACAGTGAAGCGGCTGAGTCAATCATAAATGATTAATAACCACATCAAATAAGTTAAAGTTCATACACAGACGGAAAAAATAACATCGTGTAGTCTAGCCATAATAAAGGATATTTCCTCACGATAGAATTGAATGTTAGAGAAATGACTGTTGTCCACAAAGAAACCTATATAGTTAGTCTCTGAAGTTCTTTGAACTGCTAGGTTTTTCGTGTTTTTATAGAATCGTATTTCTCAGTTATGAGTCTATACGACCAGGTCAATTTGTCTGCGTATATCCATCCATCATGTGCCATGCCGGTAAGCGTGGGCGGTCATGTTTTACCATCTCACTCGATCACCAGAGTCGTGGATCAGCTCCGTGTTTCTGTCTCGACCATGCCACGAGGCCAAGCCATCCAGGTATTTGCTTCTGGTCTTCCCATTGGTCTGTTCCCTTCGATCTTACCAGTTGTCACTTAGTTCTCCAATTCATTTCTTCTCATAACATGCCCAAAAAATTGTGACTGTCTAGTTTCTAATGTCTCTAATCAGTTTACGATCTTTGTTTATTTCTTGAAGGACTTGTTCATTGGTCTCCCTGGTCGAGAGGGTTAGCAGCTTTCTCCCGTAAACCCGAATACTCTCGTGGTTGACGTGAGCGCACGAGAATTGGAAGCGATTCGAGTTGCGCTAGTGACTAATGAGAGTATGGAGCTGGTGGCTATATATATATATATATATATATATATATATATATATATATATATATATATATATATATATATATATATATATATATATATATATATATACTATATATATATATATATATATATATGTGCCGGCTTCGTGGCTTAGAGGTTAGCGACTTTTCTCCGTAATCTCGTATACTCTCGTAAGTAATGTGATGACGGTTCGAATCGCATCGGTAACTTACGGGGTATGTGAGCCGGCCGCTCAGAAAGCAATGGCAAACTACTGAGCGTAATCTTGCCAAGAAATCAACATACAGCTGAAAGATGCTGGTGTTGACAGCGATGTCCTGTAAAGGATATGCAACAATATATATATATATATATATAATATTATATATATATATATATATATATAATATATATATATATATATATAATACACACGAGGGAGAGTTAATAAGTAAGTCACAAATGGCTGTAGAAAAATAACTAACAATGGTAACAACGTAATCCAGTTTATTTTTATACATACATTGTCTCTTTATTTCTTAACATAATTTCTACCAACATTGGTGCACTTATCCCATTGTTTTATCAGTCCTCCAAAACTTACTGCATAGAACTACGTACTCTGTTTTCTAAACCATGTTTTCACTTCGCATTAAACTTCGGCGTCATTTGCGAAATGTCTTTCGCCAAGGTGAGTTTCCATGTTTATGCTGACAAATGTTTGTCCCGTAAAGCGGTGCATAGCTGGGTAGAAATTGCCATGTAGCTGATTGCTGGCTCGTCTGTTCAGCCGCAGTGACAGAATTAAGCAGGAACATGTATCACATGAAAATAGCAAACAAGCCAATGTCCTTGCCATTCTTCAGTATTTATTATTGACAATCATCGCCGCACTTCGTAACAATCAATTGCCGACAGGTGCGGGCTGACATGCGATGAATATATAACAATCTAAACAATGTTCAACACTGAGGTATAGTTCTTATACAATTGTTATCTCTAGCGTCAACTTACGGTCTTACTTGCCCTTGACATCGGCCATGTGGCGTTCTCAACTGCCGTTCACTCGGCGCGCTGGTTATCGAGCTTGACTGGCTGTACAATTAGCCGCTCGGCTTGTGCGACATACTTTTGCCTCAGGCTGAAGTGTCGTTCCAATCTTGGAGTAATGTCAACTTCATGTCGCTTGGCTTTTGTACTTGTTTTCCCAACTGTCTCCGACGTGGACCCTGGCTAGACTGATTCTGTCCAGCCGTGTGTCGTCCGTGGACCACACAACTAGTGTCACGTGATACGCAACTTCTCTGAGTGACTTCCCTTTGTTCTTCATCATCATCATCTGTTGCTCACCGACTTCCCTAAACTTAGTCGTGTGTCTTTGTTCATAGTGATCATGTGAACTGTTCTCACTATGCCAATTACTCTTCTATGGTAAACATGTTCTTACTCTATCAGTTTACCGCTGTCTACCTCATATCGGTCCATGGCAGAAATCTTTACGAGGGTGAATAAATAAGTAGGTCACACAGTTCTGTGGGATGAAAAAAATAAAGAAACATCCTTTGTTTTTCCTAAATCCAAGTTGTGTTTCGCTTAGCTGGGGTTCTATATTAGTTCGTAATCTTTTCTCAAGTATTTTTCAAAATATTTTCCCAGTATGACTTTGTATTGTGTGCAGTCTATTTTGCTGCCTTTGTTTTTCCAAATTGGGATAATTATGGCGTTTCCCCAGTCTCGTGGTGTCTGTTGTTCTATCCAAACATGGATGAGTAGTCTATGTAGTCATGCTGATCCTACTTCTCTTACTGTTTTAATTAGTTCATTTGGTATTTCATCTTGTCCTGGTGATTTGTTCAATAGGCTAATCTGACGGCTTCTATAATTTCTTCTTTCAGTATGTCTGGTTCTAGTTCTTCGGTGGCATCTGTGTCTGTTTCTTGAATTCCTGTGACATCTGATGGGATGTTGAGAAGTTGTTCGAAGTACTGTTTCAATCTCATTACGATTGTTTGTTGTTCACTTATTGGTTCTCTATTTTCGCTGTTAATTATTTCAGCTGGGTCAAATGATTCTCCTCTGGTTCTCATTGAACTTATCTTTTGTCAGTTGGTTTATACATCTTAGTTTTCCTACGAGCAGTATGAAGATCCCCTGCCGACTTGCTAGACCAGTCGCAGGTTTAGGACAAATATCTGACCATAGGGAGTCCATCTCCCATGGCGAGCCATAGCCCCGTTAGCCCATGACCTCGCGGTCATGGTCTCCCAGTCTACACCACGTCTATCCACCTAGCTATCTGTCCCTCTGTCTGTGAGCAATATAATTTTGTGTGTCTGTCCACCCGCACATATAATTTAATTTATACACTCAATTAACCATCTACCGACCCATCCACTCTCATCCATCCGTTCATCTTTTCGTCCAGTCGTCATTCTATCTATCTGTCTGGCATGTTTACCTATCTGTCTATCTAAATTAATGTCTGTCCATCCGCCCTTCGCAGTAGGCTCTAACACTTACAGGGAACTGCGTGGTCTCGAGGTATGTTGTCCGCCTCGAGTGTTGGAGGTCCCGGGTGCAAGACCCGGTGATGACCAGAAATTTTTCTCTTGGACTTATAGTAATAAAATTTCCCCTGGTCTCTGGGTAGTGAGATCGGACGCCCGTGTGTATTGTTGCGCACGTAAACAATCCCTTGGCAGTTGGAAATCGAAAAAGAGTAGCCTTACCTCGCTGCCCGGACAGAATTTCGAGTTAAACATCTACCCAAAGTATTTCAGGATCCTCGCCGGTGCTACGGAGTTCGTGCACTGAGCTGAGTTTCTCCAGACTCAGGTTTGAGTTAGGAAGAGAACGGAGCACTTATGGGTTGCACCCGTGTGCCGTGATGTTTATCCATCAACTAAACTAAACTAAACTAATCTAATGCTTACAATTCTCATTCAAAATGTTATGCCTTGCTTAAATTCTCTTCAATGCTAGTATCATTTGTAACTGATTTCATTTATTTATCTTATATATTGTGTCATTGGAAAGGTTATGTGCTGTCGTTTTTGCTGACTAATATATCGAATCTCTATGTGACTGTCAATGTTTTGCTCTGTGATTTTACAAGTTGATCAAAACTGTAATTACCGTACCTCAACGTGAAGGTAGCTAGTGAAATTGCAAATTGTTTACGATTTCAGTAAAATTTTCAAGGATATAAACGTTGGGAAATGCACGACAGTAGATCAAAATACTAACACAACAGCGCTGAATAAGCAGATGATAATGTACAAAATATAAACAGAAGACATAGATTTAACTTAACATTGAACGCAGCGTTTGTGTTAAGTTAATTCAGAACAGTTTTAAAATGGCAAGTGACTATACTTGTACAAGTAGACTAGATGACTTAAAAATGAAGTTTTAGTCATAATTTATTAGTTCTTCATGTTGATATTAATAAAATACTACATGGTGTTTTCGTTGACGTAATTAATTTCATTCGTCCACTTCAGTATCAAAATGAGACCCTAACAAGTTGCTGGGTAATGCAATGACATATTAACAAACTGGTCGTAGCCCACGGTGGAAAGAATGTTGATTCTTTTATTGGCAGTTGAAAATTGCAAGAAAGTATGCCGTAACGCGACCGCACTGGCAAAAAAGTTATACAAGAAAACCTACCCCTGAGTGGATAAGGCCCGTTACCTTGGATGGAATCGGTTTAGCAGAAGCAAACTTTGGACAATTGCATAATGATGTCGGATACACTGATATTTGATGTGATTAACTAAACAATGACAAACTACCGAACGTAAACTTGCCAAGACATAAAAAAGCTGGTATTGACTGCAACGTCCTGTAAAGGAAATGCAACTAACTTATTAACTAAGTGTAACAAACTAAATTCTAAAGAGGAATTAAGACAAATCAGGTGGCGACGATAGTTAAAATCGTTAGCTCGTGTTCCATTCCTGTATTTCTACAAGCCACTTTAAGTAACACCTGCGTCTTATTGCAATGACAGTTTCAGTAATACGTCAGTTTGAAGTGTTAAGCTTCAAATTACAATTACCATAAGTGACCTAAACACGAGTGTCTAGAAAGGTCAGTCTCTAAAGGGATCATTACGAGTTAACCGGATCTGTGGCTTAGGGGATAGTGAAACTGCGTTCCATTTAACGATTTGGAAGGAGGCCGCATTGCGTTGATTTCGATAGTATGGCGCATCGGTCGTTCTGAAAATAATGGCAAACTACTTAACTAAATATTGCTAGGTAAATTACAAACATCCAATAAATGTTGAGGTTCATTGCAACGCTACTTAAAGAACATAGAACAATCTTGTAACTAACATTAAGAGTTAAAGGGAAAATCAAAATAATTGTAGTGATAATGTCCACGTGTACTGACGAATATTTAGAGATGTCTAGGAGTCATGTGATGCTTCAGCCCATAATTGCACTCTCCGCGTCGAACATCGCCCACTTTGCTCACTTGAGATAGCGAGTGGCTGCTCGGAGGGCCCCAGGGTTTCATCTACTTCCGGCTGAACACAGAAAACAGTAAACCAGAATTCCTGGCTTGCAGCAATATCATATATTAAAAAGTGGATCATAAGTCGATGCTGTGTGTGACTCAAGCTTGAAATGTTTACTGCAATACAATGAGAAACTAGTCAACATTTGAAGGTAATTGCCTGGTTTTAGGTTACGCGAGCAGGTGAATGTTGAGTTTTAATCAACATTTGCAGGTGGATGTTTAGTTTTATTCTACACAAGTGGGGGGGGGGGGGGGGGGGGGCGTGGCTGAGAGGTTTCACCCCAGAGCTTAGAAGGTACCGGTTTCTATCTCACTATAGGGTTGGGAGCTTTTCCAAGAATCATTGGTGTCTGTTGATAACACTTCTTACATAGTACATCTTTCCTGTTATCACAATGTTCTCCAATGTCTCTCTTCTCATCACATGATCAAAGAAAGCTGTTTGTCTCTTTGTTATTGTTGTATGTACTGCTATTGTGCCATTAGCTTCTTTCATGCAGTCATTGTTAGTTACTTTGGCAGTCCAAGGAATTCGCAAGAAAACCTTCTCATAGGTAAATATAAATCGTTACCTTGGATGGAATTTGTCTTGTGGGTGCATTTCTTACACAAATACATTCCGCAGTCGAGAATAGCTAGGTGTGACGCACATCTATCGAAAGAAGAACAAAGCACAAGAAGTCTACACATTGGATATGAATATAATGAAGTGCAAAGGTGAGCAGCTACATAAAGTTTGATCCACGCAAGCTATTCTAATCCATCTTGAACACATTTCTGCACAGATGGTTTGGAACACATGATGTTACAAGTGAAGGTGCAGGGACGTGTTGCTCATTTTATAACAGGCATTGCTAGACAATTGATGGTCTTGGGTTCGATCCGCTGTGCGGCCGTTTCTAATTGTTTTTAATTGACCTGATCTCCCAAGTCGAGGCAACCTATACATGGGTACTAGGAAATGTCTTTGGATCCAGACCATATCAGCTACTGAGCGCTGTTTGGGCAATATAAATATGGGTCTAGCTCCATATGCCCAGTGAGCCTTCAGCGTATCAAAGAGACCTTTACATACAACGCACTTTATGTGAGACCGGGCATATTCCATCTGGCAAACTGGGTTTCATCGATACTGCTGCCGTCCCAGATATAGAGCAAGCTAAACATATGACCTATAAAACCAACTCGGATTACGGCCTGCGAATGAATCAGGACACACTGCTATCAGATTAGTATTTACTTGTTCCCCGTTGTTTGTCTTTTCCTTAATTTATTTGCTGACTTTGATTTTGGTCATAATGTATCTGTTTGTGCCTTTCTTTTCCGGACCTTCTATGTCATATTTCACGTCCATTTGCTGATATCACAGAAATAAGATACTTAACGCATACACAATGTTTGGTGATGATAGACGAGAGAACGGGCAAGATTGGAAGTCCGAACATGCACAGTTAAAAGAAAAAGTGTGTGTGTATGTGTGTGTATGTGTGTGTGTGTGTGTGTGTGTGTGGGGGGGGGGGAGAGATAGAGAAAGAGAAAGAGAGTGTTAGAGAGAGAGAGAGAGAGAGAGAGAGAGAGAGAGAGAGAGAGAGAGAGACAGAATTAGAGACGGCGGAGGGGGAATAATAAGCATATGGATTTGTGCTCGTACTACCAATCTGTAAATAACTAGTTTTTACTTCTGCATCGTGGAGAGTACGAACAGGGCATAAATCGCCTGTATTCCCTCAGTCACATATGGCAACTTGATGCAAATTATTAAATTGTTGGAAATTATGATATCGATGGCAAAGATTTGAAAGTTGCAAAACGGGTATCCTATACATGCAACATCCAGAAGTTTCAACGGCCAGCCACCAAACCATCTATTCGTGTGCGTACTGATAGTTGCACCGACAGCTGTAAGAGATAGGTAGGTTTAGCAAATTGTGTGGGTAAGAAAACAAGTTGTCCCAAATCAGTCTGATTCAAGGGATCTCTGATGTGACAGAATCATCACAGTTTGTAGGCCTGAATATAAGGAGGAATATGTAGCCAGTCTGTGCCTTATTGTAGGCCTGAATATAAGGAGGAATATGTAGCCAGTCTGTGCCTTATTGTAGGCCTGAATATAAGGCGGAATATGTAGCCAGTCTGTGCCTTATTGTAGGCCTGAATATAAGGAGGAATATGTAGCCAGTCTGTGCCTTATTGTAGGCCTGAATATAAGGCGGAATATGTAGCCAGTCTGTGCCTTATTGTAGGCCTGAATATAAGGCGGAATATGTAGCCAGTATGTGCCTTATTAACAGGTGACAAGCCCGGGTGGCCTCACGACATTATCAGCGCAGCCACGTATCAAACGCACTTGCTACATTTTGCTGATAAGACATACAAAGTAAAAAAAAAGTACTTCAAAACGAAAATCAGCAATTGACAAAAATATATATATATATATTTTTTTTTTTTTTTAAAGCAAAGAAGTTCAGTTTGAACAAGAACACCCGATAAGGACACCAAATATAAAAGATCGAGTTGTAGATAATTGAACACGGTTAAAATATTATGGGCCACTACGGTTCAGTTTGGGGACCAACTCAACGGGGATGTCAACAAGCTTAAGTTGATTGTTGCTCTCTTTGAATTTATTCATATTGACGGCTGGAAATAAACGAAGAAGAAGAGTAAGAACACGGCCAAGTCAATCTTTTGTCTAGAGTGAAGCCAAGGGAAGCAAGTTAGGAGACTGAATACTAATGACTTGCATTATACTGCAGATTATAACAAGAAATGTATACGGACTGTACGAGTGGGTAAACCAGATTACTGAAAGTAAACTGAAAAAGAAATGCAATTGTTATCTCTAGTGGCTAGAGCTCGTCTGCCGACCGGGTTGTCATGGTTTCCAATCTGCATGATAATTTTAAAAATCGGACTGGGTTTCCAGAGGGATCCAGCAGCTTAAAATGTGTACCACGAAAACTCATGTGAAGTAAAGGCGCCAGTGTGATATTGACCACATCATTCTATGAGTGCTGTTTGGGCTATACAAACATGGACATAGCACCATATACCCAATATACATAGAAGGCAAGTAGCAGGGTCCTTTACTGGCCAGTTTACTGTAATGTGCAGTAATATTGGCACCTTTCCGTCTTTACAAACGATAGTTTGGTACATTGTGCTTCAAAAAAGCTTAATAACTATAACCCATGGCAGTGGCGAGTGGAGTGGGGCTGATAAGGCCAATTTGTGCTGTAAATGTTTGTCCACAGTGGATGCATGTGAAAACATGGTCATTTCCACCATCTTGCACCATCTTACGTCTCTCATGCTCTGTGTGTGTGCTTTACCTGCAATTATTTTCTCCTTTGTCTTTATTCCATTTCTGATAGTTGCCCTCCATGCAACACGTTCAGCGGCGACTTGCTCCCAATGTGCATTATCAATGCCTGTATCAATCATGTCCCGCTTACACACATCTTTGTATCGTAGTAGAGGCCGACCCTGAGATCTCCTACCCATCTGTAATTCATCAAAAAAGATGTCCTTTGGTATTCTACCATCATTCATCCTCCTAACGTGTCCTATCCATCTGAGTCTACGAAGACTGAGCATGGAACACACCGTCACAAAACCTGATCTTTCCAATACTTCAGTATTTGTGATTTTGTAACAGTAAAACCCACAGCACAGTAATATCAAGAGGATAATACCGAAGCATGTATAAAGGTGAAACCTTGTGCACATTTTGTGTTAATTACAATAATAGATGAAGAAACAACACAGAACAAATATGTAACGTGTGCAAGAAAGACAGCATTAATTAGCAGTGTGGCTCTTCGCTGGCTGGTGAACGAGGAAAGTGAGTGCGTGTGGGAATGTCCTGAGTGCAGTGATGTCGTTTATGAGCTCAAATCAACAGGCTACATGCGAGAGCGAGTCAATAAGTAAGTCACACAGTTCGGTGGGATGTCAGGTAAATGTAGTTGGTGTTTTCTAAAGGTGTCATTAGGTGACAGCAACATCGAATTTTATATTCCCCTTCGTCGGGTTGCGCTAGGTGTCTCATGCGCATGCGCAGCGCATACACGAAATGGTGACTGTACTTACGGAGTGTATAACGAAAGAGCAACGTGCTGTTGTGGTGGGTTTGGGCAAAAGGTCTGCCTCCAAAGGACATTCATAAAGAAATGCTTCCTGTTTATGCTGACAAATGTTTGTCCCGTGAAGCTGTGCATAGCTTGGTAAAACAATTTTTCTCAAGAACGCTCTAACATTGTTGATGAAATCCGATTGGTCGTCCTGTTGAGATTACAACAGAAGTATCTGTGCAGCGGGTGGAGGAGATAATTAGAGGTGACAGGCGAGTGACGATAGACTCTGTTGCATCTGCAAGAGGGTGATAACATGGTTCAGCATACAGCACAATGCATGATCGATTGAAATTAAAGAAAGTGTGCTCAAGGTGGGTACCCAGACATTTGAAGGAGAGACACAAAATGAACCGATCCGGCCTGTCCTTACGTCATCTCTGTCGATACGAAGATGAAGGAGAAGACATGCCGAACAGGATTGTTACTGGGGACGAATCATGGGTGCATCACTACCAGCCCGAATCAAAGCGTGCTTTAATGCAATGGAAACATCCTTCTTCGCATTGCGTCCAATAATTCAAGGTTACGCCATCAGCAGGGAAGATTATGCTCTTAGTGTTCTGGAATTGCCAAGGAGTGCTTTTAACCAGTTTCAAGAAGAAAGGTGACAATGTGAATTCTGAATCATACTGTGAAGTTCTATCGATGCTTCATGATGCAATTCGAAGAAAATGTCCAGGACTGCTGACTAGAGGAGTGTTGCTTCTTCATGACAATACCAGACAACATACAGCTTGATTAACTCAGGAGAAAATTAACCAACTAAGGTGGGACGTTCTGGAACATCCAAATTATAGTCCCGGCTTAGCCCCAAGCGATTTCCATCTTTTTGATCCACTAAAACCCCACCTTGACAGGAGACATTTCGCGAATGGCGCCGAAGTTGAATGTGAAGTGAAAACGTGGCTTAGAAAACAGAGCACGCATTTCTATGCAGCCGGTTTGGGAGGACTGATAAAACGATGGGATAAGTGCATAAATGTTGGTGTAAATTATGTTGAGAAATAAAGGGACAATGTATGTATACAAATAAACTGGTTTCAAGTTGTTATCATATCTAGTTATTTTCTACAGAAATTTGTGACTTACTTATTAACTTACCCTCGCCACTTTTGTTCAGGAACAGTCCATGGGCATTTTCCACTAACCAAGGAGGTTTCGAGGGCCGACACATAGCGCTCTGGTACTGGGGTCACCCAAGGAATCGACACGTCTTGCACATGGCTGCTTTAATTCGTCACTTCCATGTATTGGGCATTTCGTTCACCACGGGCCGCTCCCCGCACAAACCAGGAACGGTCAGTCTGCAGACGACATCCACTCAGCAAGCTTTCGCTTCGGACTTCCACGTAACGGATTCGCTAGCCAAGCGTTCCATTTCGTGTAAATGAGACGTTTATCAACCTTTTATTACGCTCACTCATTGAGTTTTTATAAAGACCTGGGCATCATAACCATTGCGAACAATTGGAACGCTTTTCCACCTTTAGTAGCGCTCTCGAGGTAGGCTAGATGTACTGCCGGCTCAGCACCTTTCGCCCATGTAGCAGAGAGCGAGTAGCGGCCTGGCCCTCTCACCCGGGGGATCCCTCATATCCCTCGGCTGAGAGCCTTCGAACAAGTATCTGGACCAAGCATTAGCAGGCTCAGCAACTCAACCCGCTTTTACAGTGGGTGAGTATCGGCCTGGCTCTCAAATCCGGGAGATATTGACTTGGAGGCGTCCAGCAATATCCCTCAACTGAGAGCCTTAGAGAATGTGTCTGGACCAATGATTAGTGGCATCATGCGCCTGATTCGGACTTTGACTGCCTATTCTCAGTCTACCTACAAGGCAGCAGTTTGTGTCTCTCTTGGTCAGGTCCCTATTCCAAGACATGTCTGACATGTAGTTGTACTTCCGATGGCATAGCTCTTGGGGTCATTGGTACGCAAGCCCCTCTCTCACTGCAAGGTGGAGACACGTCAGATGGATACTACCAGTTCAACAGTTTAAGCAATTGCATTGTCTCTAACTGAAGTAGTCTATTGCGATTTTAAGATCAAACAGTTCCAGGATATTTACTTATCTCTGTACTTGACGCCGATTCCGTGGCGAAGGGGTTACGGATGCAATTCGTAATACCGCGTTGCGCGTTTCGAAACACAGCTTCTGGCGATTTGAAAACAGACCGCCGTGTGCTGCTTTTCATACATTGGTATGAGTGCCGGTCGTTTAGAAAGTAATTGCAACCTACCGAAGTAAACTTGTCAAGAATTCACAATCAACCAAAAAATGCTGGGGTTGACCTAGACATCATGTAAAGGATATGCAACTAACTTTAACTGTACTTGAAGCTTCTAGGTAATATTGTAAATATTTATTCGCCAAGGATATAAATGGAGCCACGGTATAGCGTTGTTGTGGCCATGGGATCGAATCCGTATAGAGGTGGATTTTTAAATATTGATCTGGGCCCCCCGGTCGACCCAGCCTAAATTAAGTACCAGGAAATGTTTTGGGGGTGTAGGGGGCCGGCGTTATATTGACCACAACAACCCGAGACTGGTGATTATTCTATACAAATATGGTCGTAACACAATATATGCCGAATAGATACTAAGACAAGTAAAATAGTACTTTACTTTCACTTTATCACTTTCACTTTCACTATTCACTTTTTATTCTGGCACCAAATGTCCAATAACCTTAAGATAGTACAATTTTCTTTACTTTTACTTTACACAGATAAGCACCCCGGAGGTCGCAAAGTGACAGATATCACAACAGACTACAGCAGAAAACTAGGACAAACGAAACAAGGGGATAATATCTTGATATTTTTCACCACTGGCTATTTTCTCAGAGTAGCAGGGAACTCTACTTGCAAAGGTTTTCTACCAGTCATGGAACTAACAACCGAAACATACAGTCAATATTCTGACACTCAAGATGAGTCTAAGCGTATTTTCTCTTTCATCGATTCTAGACAAACATTGATTGTTGTACTAACAACTTGAAATACAAACGCTTTGTTTGGGCCCCTGATGTCTATATATGGATCTTACAACGGGCGCATGCGGTGCCAGAAAAAAACAGAGCCAAATTGACATTTGTCGATCTGTCAGACGATATTAAAGCGATTCAGGGCCGATTACTTATGTCGGAGACCCACTCCAATGCGTCATATTCTGAACTAACAAAGTTACCCAGCAGAATAATGAATATACGTTACTATATTTGTACGAAGTGTCACAGATTTGTCACAAGTCGGGTGAATAAGATGGGATGAAAGCGAAAAGTGAGAGGATAGCACAGGATAAATGGGCTTTTATTGAACGTCAGAAAGAAAAGCTCCAGCATGGATTAATGCAATATTATGCGTGTAATGTTACTAGTACCGCTTCGCAATCGTCCAGTCATATGACAGGGCTAGGCGGTATATCGAGGTAACCTCATTTGTATGGCACACCCGGTAGACTAGTTTGTAATTAGCTAAACGTTAAGCTACTCATGTGTCCATTACTCTACGTTGCAACCAACCCTAGCATTTATTAGCTGTTAATGATTTACTGGGACAATTTGAGTTCATTATTTTGTCATTGAGGACATATACCCCAATGGGGAAATACTGGAAATAAGAAGAGAAAAGAAGTTTGTTAATATTGTTTCCTGAACGGTCGACGTCTCATTCCACGGAAATCAACGCAGAGCCGACTGCTTCCAAATCGCCAGCGACTATTTTCGAATCCTCATCTTGGGATGTCGGGGACTTATGAAACACCGCGTCTCACTGTCTCCAACGCCACAGGCACCGGTTACTGGGTTACCGATTAACAGAAGCTGTTTAATGGCACTCGAGACGCATCCACAACGACTCACTCTTACTCAACAGATATTAAGTGTATGGATGACAATTAACACCCCCCCCCCCCCCCCCACATATTTTCCATTCTTTGCTAGTTGGGACACCCTGAATACCACACGCTCAATCTAACATGTACATATAATTTGGTTACAAAACATCCAGGTTTCGAGATGTATAGGCTATCATATATTTCGATGACAAAAATACCCCAGTTATTATAAACACATTTTCCGTACAATCGTGATTCCACACAGTGGTGTTAATCGTCTATCACTCATTAATTTTGTCATAGATTGTTGACACGTTCGTATACCAGGGTTTCCATTCGACTGGACTACCATGTATTAAAATGTATATGTATTAAAGCTTTAGAACTTTAGAAGAATATGGAATAAATCACGTCACCAGACTGCTGAACTCATATATATGATACCGGACCTACACCTTCTGAATTATGTAATTCTGAATTTATTACAATCCCAAAGAAATCAGGAACCTTGGAATGTGATCAACATAGAACAATTAATATAATGAGTCACATCACAAAGACTTTGCTACTAAGTATCATGCAAAGAGTGAGGAAGAAAATACAGCCTGAAATAGGGAAAGAACATTGTGGGTTTGTAGAAGGAAAGGGTACAGTACATGCTGTGTATATTCTGTGTTCAGTTATTGAACGTTCTATAGAAGTAAACAAAGGTATACATCTTTGCTTTATTGACCACACAAAGGCTTTCGATATAGTAAGACATGTCAACATGGTAGATATGCTTGCAGATCTATAAATTTATGGGAAAGACATTTTTTTATTTTTAATTCGCATATCCTTTACAGGACATCGCTGTCAACAGCAGCATCTTTCAGCTGTCTGTTGATTTCTTGGCAAGATTACGCTCAGTAGTTTGCCATTGCTTTCTGAGCGGCCGGCTCAGTTATCCCGAAAGTCACCACTGGGGGTCGAACCGCTTCCAGCTCTCGACCGCTACGAGACTCTGCGTGATAAACGGGATTACGGAGAAGTGTTGTAACCCATCGGCCAGAGAGACCGGCGGGAAAGACATTAGACTTATAAAAAACATATATTGGAAACAACAAGCTGTCCTTCAAGTATCATGTGGAGACCTCAAAAGGGACTCAACGCACTTAAAACTATGGCTGCAATGGACATATAGCAGATAATGCTTTTCAGACTATACCAGCACTTGATACTCTCAGCGATTGATTATGGACTAGGACTGCTCACTGTCTCAAAGAGTCGGCTGGTAAGATTGGAGCGCATAC
>JACEFZ010010957.1:152500-175000 GCA_014155875.1 Cepaea nemoralis | reverse complement strand
GGGTTTGTGTAAACGGTCATTTCGTCGATGGGTGCAAGAATCTGGAATTAAACCATCACGCAATAACCGAACGGTAGGTTGAAAGGTTATTGTAGACAGCTTTGACAAAGATGTCATAAGGCATATTATAAAAATGCTTTGAAAAGTGACTTAAAAGTCGACGTAGTCGACTTCATTGCATCGGGTTCTATCCCATATGGCTCGTACTCTTTCCGCAGCGCGGAAAGCATCGCACAAAGCACGAACTCCGCAGCTCTAGCGACGACCCACAGAAGTTTCAGAAAAATTTAACTCGTGAACCGAAGGATGCGACCTGGAATCGAACCTACAACCTTTGGAGCCCGAGTCAAAAGGCTTGACAACTTCGCCACGGAGACTCATAAAATTATAAATATTTTTGATTTTACTATCCAGGATTATACAGCATTATAAAAATGCTGGATGCCAAAGAAAAAGTGATTGTAAGAAAATTTAGGGTTTGGTTGAGAAAGAACAATAACATAGAGCTATTCAAAACAACTTTGTGGCAAATAAGGACATTATCTTCACTTTTAGAAAGTACAAGGGAGGTAGAAATATTCTTTGCGAGCAACCGCATTTAGGAGCCATGAGAAGCAGATACCTACGTGAAATAAGGGAAATGCGCAAAGAAAATTATGGCATAGTATATTTGGATGAAATATGGATCAATGCACAATACACAAGTGATAAGGAATGGCAATCAGTGGATGGTCAGATAAAGCGATTATGTGCCCAGTAGTATAGGACAACTTTTGGTCATGGCCCATGCTGGTAATATGCATAATGGCTTTACAACAGAATGCTGGGCTCGTGTTCATATCAAAGCATACAGACAATAGGGATTATCATAATAAGATGAATGGTAATGTATTTAGAGATTGGCTCGAAAATACTGTGCTTCCATCCCTAGATAGACCGTCGTGTCCAATTATGGACAATGCATGATATCACTGTTGTTGCCCAAGAAGACAAAACACCTACAGCATCGAGTAAAGAAAAAAGCAAGAAATATTAAATCGACAAGTTGATAGAAGAGCATCGTCATGGTTGCTTGAGACTTCCGCCGTACCACTCTCGTTTTAACCCTATGGAATCTTGTGTGGGCTAAAATTAAAGGACAGGTGGCAGCTTACAATACTATATTCAAATTGTCTGACGTCAAGATACTAATCCAGTCCACGCTATTAAATATTGATAAAAGATACTGGGAAAATGAGAGGACCATGTGTTGAAAGAGGAAGAGGACTATTGGGGAAAGGATGGATTGAATTTTATGCAAACGAGAGCAGTCATCAACCCAATAGAATCGTCCGACACAGATTAAGGTCTGAGCAGATCGCAGACCTTAACCGCGTGCACGCTTACTGGGATATTTTGCTCCAACCATTCAGACAAATTGCAGGCCCTAAACATTACAGCATCAGCATAATGTCAATGGCAACAGTTTGTATTCCATTCATTCATTCATTCAGTAGCATGTCCTTTGCAGAACCTCGCTGCCATAACAACCTTCCGGAAAACCTCTCGATCATAAGCAAGATGTCCCGCGTCTGATACACCCATCTGGAAATCATACGCTACATCATGCACCCATCTTCTCTTTGGCCTTCCTCTTCCTCTCTTCCCAGGCATATATCCTTCCATTATTGTTCTCTCCAAACTTTCGTGACGTTTCAAGTGACCAAAATATTTCAATTTTCTTTGTTTTATCGTCTTTAATAGCCAACCTTCTTCAATATTCAATTCTTGAAGTATGGATGCATTTGTTCTTTTCTTTACCCAAGATATTCTTAGAACTCGTCTATAACATTTATGTTCAAAGGCATTTATGCACTGTTCAGCTTGTTTAGTAAGTGTCCAGGGTCTCACAATGTTGCAATGGGAAAGATGCATGCTCTTAAAAATCTAATTTTTGTAGTTCTGTCTGTCCCACTCCATAATTTATTCAGTTGTTTTAGTCTTTGAAGAGCAATTGATAGTCGCCGTTTAATTTCTGTCATTGTGTCACCATTGTTGGTAATCAGTGACCCAAGATATTCAAAATTTTCCACCACCTCCAATTTTCCCCCAGTAACGTATATTTCTTTCTCCATTGCAGTTTTGTCTGTATGTATTATCTTTGTTTTTGCTATGTTAAGATATAAGTTGTGATTTTCACTATTCAATTGGGTTGAGGCTATGAGGTTTTCTATGCCATTCTGTGTTGTGGATAGTAATACTGTATCATCAGCATATCGAATCTCTGGTATGTCATGACCGCCGATATTTAGGGCTTCATATAGCTCCCTGTTTATATCATCTCTTACATTTCTCATTATATTTTCGGCGTACAGGTTAACCAAATAGGGTGACAGCACGCAGCCCTGACGGACTCCTTGGTTGATGTCAAACCAATCTGATGTCTCGCCATCTAACTGTTGCTTGTTGGTCTAGATAGAGCATTTTTATGAGCTGTACTACATGTGATGGAAAGCCCATATTCCTCATGATTTCCCAAAGTTTCTTATGTTGTACACATGTTGTATTCCATAGTGATGAATTTTCAATTCCGCAAGCCCTCAGCGTTGACTAACAACTGGTATTGGAGAAAAAAAAAAAAAACACTAAGCGCATTGAATACCAACAGAAGAGTAATATTGCGGTGGAAACTGACATATTGTGGCATAACAAGAAACGTGAGAGCAAACACGTTGTCAAATTAGTGGACAATACACGTGCATACGAATCAATCTATAAACTGCAATGCAAAGAGGACCAACATCTTTGTCGTTAAGAATAAAGCCCACTACAGAGACACTGACAACTATTTTCATAGTGCAAAACAGGTAATGGTGTTCCGTCTCTGAACAGTAAACAGCAGAGTAGACAATCTTTCACGAAGACTCAAAGCGGGTCTGTCACCCATGTGTACGTGTGAACAAACTACACAGATAGCTGAACAGATCCTTAAAAATGGACACATGGTGACTAAATTGTGGTATCATTTCTGGTCACTCCATACGCACATTAACGCACAGCTATTTGGAAGCTTTCACGAACTCAATATAAAAAGCTAAATGCATCCTAGTAACATGAATACTTGTGTAAAATTATTAACCAGCAGCTGAAGAAACAAGAAGGAAATGAAAAATAAGGTAAGAAATATATTCCTTCTACTTTCCTGCCAATTTACACATAATTTGCCCTATGCCTTTGTAAATTCTCTGTCTTTACTAATATTACACATTGTACCCCTCTCGGGATTCTCCGTGGTGAAGTGGTCAAGCCGTCTGACTCGGGCTCCGAAGGTTGTATGTTAGATTCCTTCATTTCACGAGTGCATTTTTTCGGAGACTCCCGAGGGTCGTCGCTGGAGCTTGTGCTCTGTTCGACGCTTTCCGCCCTGCGGAAAGAGACTGAGCCATATGGGATAAAAACCCGGTGCAATGCAGTCGATCCTGTCGACTTTTAAACTACTTTTTTTTATTGCACCCACTCCCATACGAATCTGGCTACGCCTTGTACTTGTGTCCTTACCAGAAATAACGTGGGTTACTGTAAGACTAGTTTGTTAGCGTGAATTCACTACATTTTCCCCAAAACATCAAAGAAATGTCGCCGCTTTCGATGATTTAAGTTGCTTTTGGACCTATCAAAGACATATTCCTCGGGTGGGGGTAAATATAAGACGGCAGGAAAAATTTTATAACGATGCAACAGAGAGTTTTCAAAATAATTGATCGTGAATGGCGGCATTCATTTCTGGACATACTGTAGCATCACATGCCCTATAGGCATTATAGCTTGAAGATCCGTTACTTCCCTCTCCCATTCTCCTTCTCTCTCTCTCTCTCTCTCTCTCTCTCTCTCTCTCTCTCTCTCTCTCTCTCTCTCTCTCTCTCTCTCTCGTCCGCATTATGCTCCGTTCTTGTGCCCGTGAGTATCACACCAAATGCTCCTCACTGCCCCAAATTTAAAGTGGGAAAGACAGGAATCTCGACAAACTAACAGCCCGCAACAAGTCTTTCACGAAACAGTTCATCGGCTATGGAAGTGGCAGTCACTAGAAAACCAGCAGCCACACATTACTGCATAGTGCAATCCAGTCAGTTCGGCGACAGACGGATCACCATCATTCCGAACATGTTGTTCAAGCTACAAACAATCGCGGACAGATGTAAAAGCATTAAACACTAAATTCACAGCTCAGAGTATCGCCCCACGCACTCAGCTCGGTAGAAGGGCGACGAAAAAATGCATTACCAGTCCAAAATGAGGAAAATGCAAATGCAAACTGTAGCCACAAGCAAAAACACCCCAAAGGCATTAAACGTTCAAATGCCTATCCTCAATCAAGTACCTTGCCGACTAGCGGGGGCAGTTATGCTTCTCCACATCCTGTTATCTGCAAAGGCATGTAGAAGCTCGTGTGCAGACACAATTTGTGACGTTCTGTGTCATGAATGTAAAGAATTTTCTCTCGCCGTCTTCCTCTATCTCTCTGCCCATAAATATTTCAAGATGTCACTGTATGACACTGTATGTTCTATTTTTGTCTTCTTTCTATGTGGCCATAGATGAAGAATGTCTCTTTCTAATACTTTTGTTAAGTTGTCTTGGCATTTCAGCCATCTTCAAAACAATTAGATTATCCATTTTGGCTGCCCCAGGAATTTTCATCATACGATTGTAAAACAACATTTGTGAAGCTTCAATGGATATTTTTCTTGTTGTCTAATTCAAATTTATATACAGTCATATTCACACACACACACTCACACACACACACACACACACACACACACACACACACACACACACGCACACACACACACATACAAATACACACATGTTATATCGTCAGTGAAATGTATAAGCCCATACTTGGCTCCGATGTGTATGTCGTTATTCTCTAGTTGAAGTCGAGCGTATATCAATGCGAATAAGTGAAGTAATATTTCCATCATTCATAAATGAAACAGGCATATAGATGCCCGTGTCTCGAACAGTGTCTGCATGTCCACATAGACACATTTATGAATGATGGAAATATGACTTCACTCATTCGCTTTGATATTCGTTCGATTCAACTAGAGCAATAACGACATACACTGTAATTCTACTTCGCCAGGAATAATTTTCACAAATAGATAACGACGTGCCTGTTAAAAACAAGGAGATTTCTTTAATAGGAGGCCTTGATTGCGAGAAGACCCTTATTTTATTATACAAGAGTAATTGTCTTTAGAGTTGACATTGTTAAATTGTTTTTATGTTATCACGTGCAGACAGCCGGCCAGAGCCGCGACCAAAGCAAACGATTCATTGACGCGAACAACCACGTTGACGAATCGACGTCTACAGGGTTGGTCAGAACCCGGGCCAGGGAGTTGAGAGAAGGCTGTACAAGTGTGAGTGTACTGAACTGTAAGGGATACACGACCGTCAAGATATCACGGCTAACGATTTGTCCTAGCAGTGCGCTACTTTGGAAAAGATTCAGAGTGCGACTTTGGAAAAGATTAATTGTTCTTCTGTCTGGTACCATTTCATTTAATCGCTTCTTTACTGGTAAGTTATAATTTTTATTTTATTTTATTTATATGGTATATTAATCGGTATTTTACAAATCTTTCCACTGACCTGGTATTTGTTTTATGCATTCGATAAGTAATTATGAATGGATCTGCATTGCATTATTCTTTATTCTTTAGTTTTTAAGTTCATGCGTTTTTGTTTTTGTGTTAGTGTGCTTGTCAGCTGGTGTACGTAATGACATTCACATCAGTTCGACTAAAACGTTGTAGTTTATATTATTTCATTGAAAAGGGAGGAATGACTGCTGCTGAGCTAATAATGAAGTTCAAATAAAATATGGCGAGGAATTTCCAAGTCAGGAAACATACACACTCACACATATACAAGCAAACGCTTCAATCATTAACTGGGGGGGGGGGGGGGGGGGGAATAGAAAGAAAACAAAACATGAATAGTTACTACAGTCAGATTTCTGGTTTATTTCAACTCCAATTGCATTGGACTATTGTTGTAACTTGTACAGGACTCTCCAGATCTTTTTTCCCGTACAGTGAAAATATTTTCATAAATGTAGAAAATATGGGGTGTATTTTTAATAACTGTGGGGTTTTTGAAAATATTGTCATTCCAAATTTTGTATTTAACCCTCTGTGAACTCATGCAACATAAAAGGTAAATACAAAACTTGTAACGGCAATAGTTTCAAAGACCCCACGGTCAATAAAATACACCCTGTATGACAAGAATCATTATTGGGTGACGTAACATCAATAACATTAGATATGCGGATGATACAGTATTGATTGCAGACAATGAGCAGAATTGCAACATGTAGTGATGCGGTTGTTGCACACAGTGAACCACTAGGGTTAGAATTAAATTGTAAGAAGACACAGATTATGATCGTCACTAGGAAGACGAAAATACCACAATTTAATGTATAAGTCAATGGGAATGTTTTTAAACAAGTGTATCGGTACAGTTATCTCGGAACAGTCATAACATCTGATAGGAGATGCTTGGTGAGATTAGAGCAAGAATTGCCAAGGCTAAGGTGGTCTTTTGCAAGGTGGAAAACATACTTACCAATAAAATTATGTCATTTGCAACGAGAAAAAGCGTGTTGAGTTGCTACATAGAACCTGTACTTTTGTATGGATGTGAAGCGTTGACAATGTGCAGACAAGATGAAAAACATCTGATGGCTGTGGAAATGTGGTTTCTGAGGAAAATACAAAAAATGCTATGGACAGAAAGTAATACTAATGACCAAGTCCTACAAGAAACATATGAAAATCGTAAACTGATTAGGGACATTAGACGCAAAAAGTTACAATATTTTGGCCACGTTATGAGAATAAATAAATTGGAGAACTTGGTGACAACTTACTGGCAAGATCGAGGGGAAGAGAACAAGGGGAAGGCATAGAAATAAATACCTGGATGGCTTGGCCACGTGGTATTTCGAGATAAGAACACTGAGCTGATCCACGACTCTGGTGATCGCGTGAGATGTCGAAACATGACCGACCATGCTTATCGGCATGGCACATGATGAATGAAAACCGTTATTAATGATTCTAAATATTTGCCCCAAATACTGGCAAATCGGTATTTAAGAATTACATCTTAATATTCTGACTGAACAGATTTCGTATACATAACCTTGTTTACTGAAACAGTAATAACATTTTTGAAATCCATGTTTCTTTTGACTTCAGTTTTCAATTTGATACACATTTGGTCAGATTGGTTATTTACAAATTAAACGCAGGTAACGGGTGGGTTAGTGTAGTTGTTAAGAAGCTATTCTGATAATGTGATGAGCGTGGTAGGGCGAGGGTTCGACTCCTACTTTCATCGCCCGACAACAGAGGAAAAGCCTGGAAACCTACTCCTCCGTGCACTCAGTTCTACACATTGGGCTGGCCCCAATACATAACAGACCGATAGCAGGTTACTGGTTCGTGTCATGTGATTTTGTCTTCTTTTAATGCACGTACGGCTATTGGCGTTTTGAGGACTAGAGGATGTTAAACATTAGAGTTGGACGAAATAGAACACACTGTAATCAAATGAATGTGATATCTTTTCTAATCTGGAGTCCGAATAAAACCCCAAAAAAATATGACTAAGAAGCTCCAACAATTTTAAACAACAGACGCTGACACACGTTTCACAGTAACTATTTTTCAACGGAATAACAACAAGAAAATAGAGAGAAAAAAAACAGAGGACACGTTTTTTTTTCCTTGTATTTGTTGTACGTTGATAAAGACGTTGTTCTTTGAAGCTCCCGGCGTCTTCAATCGGCAGGCACATTGTCGCCAGTGGCCATGTTGTGTTCAGAGACACTGCATTTCGCGTGTTGTTTAGAACACAAAATACTCGCTTGTTAAAATTTGCAGAAGTAATTATGATCTATCAACGCAAGCCAGAATTGTGTAAACAGAAAGACATGTTAGTCAGCTTAAAATTACCGTGGTAGATAAGTGACATTACTGTGCGAATATGTGTATATTTCAACTTGAACGATTTATCTAGTTAATTTCACGTAAGTTGTGTGATTTCTGCAGTATGTACCTGACGAGATGCAGCGAAATATGCCAGGCAATAAATCGTGCAATCTATTGTTTGTGTCTTCGTTATTCAAATTCACTACGGGAAAACATTGTTTTGAAGTTCTGGATAAACTCTGCTGATGATATTCCTCCATGTAGCCGTCTCAATCCATCCAGCATCTTTTCTCTTGGCCTGTCTCTGACTCTCTTCCCCTCGATATTTCCAGTTGTCACGATGTTATCCAATGCCTCTCTTCTCATCACATGACCAAAGAAACTACTAAATAGAATTGTACTCTGGAATATGGTTTCCTTTAGTCGTCAACAATTCATTCTCCAATGGAAATTGCAAGCAGCGAGAACACAATAAAACAGTGTTCTTATTAGAAACCTAGAACCAGATCAAATTAATTGTTAAACACAGACGTATTAGACAAAATAATGCACGATTCCTTGCCTGGTATATTTCGCTGCCTTTCGTCATACTTGTATATCATAGTAAATGGACAAACAGATAATACTTTGACTTAAATCCATCCATCATGTGCCATGCCGGAAAGCGTGGACGGTCATGGCTCGCCATTTCACTAGTTCACAGAGTCGTGGATAAGCTCAGTGTTCCCGAATCGACCATGCCATGTGGCCAAGCCATCCAGGTATTTATTTATCGGTCTTCCCCTTGGTCTGTTCCCTTCGATCTTGCCAGTTGTCACCAAGTTCTCCAATTCATTTCTTCTCATAACGTGTCCAAAAATGTGACTGTCTACATCTAATTTCTCTAATCAATTTACGATTTTCATTGAGTGCGAAGCATCGTTATCCCCACGGAATACAGTGAGTGGTTTAAGTGAATATTGTTGTAATAATAACGATAATAATGGTAATACTAGTTTAATACTACTACTACTACTTAAACTACTACTCCTGCAGCTGCACTCCTACTACTACTACTACTACTACTACTACTACTACTACTACTACTACTACTACTGCTACTACTACTACTACTACTACTACTACAAATATTACTACTACTACTTCTACTACTACTACTACTACTACTACTACTACTACTACTACTACTAATACTACTACTACTACTACATCAACAACTACCCCTACTACTATAACCAGTGGTAGTAAACGTAGTAGTAGTGGCGGTAGTAGTAGCAGTAGAAAAAGCGATAACAGTAGTAGTAATAATAATAATAACAATAATAGTAGCAAACATCATCATGATAAAAACCATTGTAATTTTCAGCCAAATTATTTTGCGTAAAAGAAAGTATCATAGCGTACAGAACCATGTGATGAGCACTTCTATGGATGTTCATCATTACCCTACGTCCTGCGCACACTAGCACACTTATCTCCTAAAAGGGCGAGCTCATCAACAATGTCGCATATTGCATTTACCTGCTTTCTGCAGCTCTATCCGCTCGAATAATTTGAAACCGCTAGTATCATTTATGCCATCAACATTAGTTCCTGTTCATTGGTTTCTTTCTGTTTCACGCCGTGTCTTTTATTCTATTCCATATTGTATTCTGCTTCTCACCCCAATTTTCTTACATTAAATTCTCAATTAGCTGTGTATTTTCAAGTGTGGAAATAAGCCATTAATGTCGTTGTGTTTCTTAATGCGCGTTAGTTGACATCTTCAAAATGAAGATCACCTACAATGGATTTTAAGATGCTATGCCCCTGGAAATAGTGGTATGAAGGAATCAACGAAAACTTGAAGTAGAAACAGAAAGCTTTACACAATGACAAGTGACAAAATGAACTTTGCGGCTGAAGCCTTCATCAGCACACTGACAACAAACATATTGTTTGTCCATCAAGAATGATGATGACCATTCATTTCATTCAGTGGGGTTAAAAGTATAGAGCCGTGAGTTCCAAGATAGCCGGTAAGGCATATTTTGGCTCTAAAAGTTCTTTGACAATATGGACAAAGAATGCTTGACGTTCCAGTAGGAGGATCTGCTGCAACGGTTTTTCTGTCCAGCCTTTTCTTCACAGCTCTTGCAGTCAAGTTTGCTACACAAGTGACTGCACAACTTGCGCAATGATGTACGCCACGAATTTTTGTCTTTGGCAGCAGTCTCCCACCCGACATACTCAACAAACATACACAGGTATAACTATATGGAAAAATATATACAGTCCACTTATCTGTAGTGAAGAGCTGACTTGTTGTGGTTTCGACATGCACGTCGTATTTTGACAGAAGGCAATCCTGGCAACACGGGTACAGTCTAATAATCTTTTGTCCCCTCTTGATGTTATCTTCCCATTTATCAAATTGTCTTCCTCTCGCACGCCAGCTTTTCCATCTTTCTTTCTCTCAATCGTTGTTTTCAATAGGGTATTATGTGGGACTGGGATCCGCCATAGAGCACTGCCTAGCACGCTTGCCTACCGAATTAGTAGACGTCTGTTCGAATTCCCCTCGATGAGGGGCTTTTTAAAATTGATTTGAGCTACCAGATCGACCTACTCTAAAATGGGTACCAAGAAATGTTCTGGAAAGCACAGGCTGCCTGTGTGATATTGATAACATCACCCACAGAGTAGAGGTAGTTTAATCAAATTTGGAAATACGCATCATCGCATGGAATACGGGCCCATTACTTTACTTAATTATTTCTGTTTATTTGCAAAACACATTTCTTGTGGAACCTTGATCACAAGTAGTCAAATTTCCCTGCATTACTAGTTTTTTAAGGTGTCTAAATGACCAGTGTTCATACACATCCATTGTGGACGAAAATTTATAGCACGAATTGGTCTTATCAGTCACATTCGCTACCCCAAGGGTTGTAGTTATTATGCCTTTGTGAAGCACAATGTAACAAACTATCGTCTGTGAAGACGACAAGGTGACAATACTAATTTGTAATTTAGTATTTCCATAATATTTGCCAATTTTTCTTTTTCTGTACATCAACACTTCAACGGCATTTATTCTGTGTTCCATATGCGTGTTTGAGGTTCCTTAATTAGAATACTGAAAGTCACTCTTGCCTGCTACATGTTGCTTATCTGTTTAGTGATTTTCTGCTACCCACGTATATTTTATCACTGAATCGCTTGTATTATATCACCCCCAACGTATGTGTACTCACGCTCAAGAGATTTTTCTCAGCAAAATGTTTTTTTTTTAACACAAGAGTTAATTCTTTCGCCCGTTTCCAATTGGTTCAGACTGCGATTTTTAGCAATCTATTTCTTGAATTTAAAGGTGGGTTTATATCTCGCCATTGCACTGCACTATGTTTTCTCGATTACCAATATTGGAGGTTATTATAATGTTGCATCCGTTTAGTACGACGCAAAACTATACACGGTTGTCCTTGTTTACTTACATAATCAGCACAGTTATAGCATTTTTATTGTAATCGTTAGCTTGTTATGAACCAAATATATCCATCCATCCATCACAATCCATCCATCCATCCATCAATCATGTGCCATGCCGATAAGCGTGGGCGGTCATGTTCTGCCATCTCACTCGATCACCATAGTCGTGGATCAGGTCCGTGTTCTTATCTCGACCATGCCACGTGGCCAAAGCGCTCCAGGTATTTACTTCTCGGTCTTCCCCTTGGTCTCTTCCCTTCGATCTTGCCAGTCATCACCAAGTTCTCCAATTCATTTCTTCTCATAACATGCCCAGCAAATTTTGACTGTCTACGTCTAATGACTCTTATCAGTTTACAATCTTCATTTGTTTCTTGAAGGACTTGTTCATTGGTTTTTCTGTCTATCCATGATATTTTATGTATTTTCCTCAGAAACCACATTTCCACAGCCATCAGCTGTTTTTCAGCTTGACTGCTTATTGTCCACGCTTCACATTCATACAAAAGTATAGGTTCTATGTAGCACTTCAACACTCTTTTTCTCGTTTCGATTGGTATCTTGTTATTGGTCAGTATGTTTTTCATCTTGCAAAAGGCTACTGTAACAGTGAGGGATTCTAGGTTAGGAGTAAAGAGTTAAGGAATGCTGCGCATTCCTTGACTAGGGGGAAAACCATAGTGAACGTGTGTGCACGAATGAAGAAGGGTATCTAGGAAACACACACGTCACTTGGGGGCCAGCGAGAACAGATGTCAACACCGAGAAGGGAGTCTCCATCATATGTGCTGAGCTAGAATGATTCATCAATAAAATCCTTTTCTAACAACGCGAAGACTGACTTGTCTGGTGCTATACGTTCACGATCATAGCCTTGGTGTGTAGCACTGTCACACAAGGCTGATTTGGTGCCTTTGACCTTACGAAACATGGGAGGTCGCGGAGAGAGAATACCGCCATAGTTATGTCGGGCATGTCCGGAGAAGTAATTAATTTGAAAAACAACAGATGAAAGCCGACTGTTGGTAGCTGTTCTGGGTTTGCACTAGATTCCTGATTAAGAAGGAGATCCAATTTCAAGGTCAGCGCTAAAGAAAAGGTTTGAGTGATACTTATTTTTTTGAAAGACTGATGTTATTGCACAATTATGAAATTAGTTGGAGAACTGACCAACGCAAAATGCTATAAGTAATGCCGTTCTGCATCAAAAATCAGTAAGAAAAAAATGAGTTTTAAACCCGTGGGACTGTTGAAGGTGAACTCAAGGTTATGGTACGAATTCCAGAATTATGAAATCAAGGTCTGCGATACTTTATACAGTCACTTCAATTAAAGGAAGGCATAAATGAAACTTGTTTCAACTATTTAAACTGACCATGGCGAGAGTTCCACATGAAAATAAGAGACTGGATAGCGTCAGCTTTAAGTCCGGTTGTTGTTGACTGGATTACGTTTGATATATATGAAAGTCACAGATTGCTGCTGGAAAGTAAGTTTTTTTTGCTGAAGTCGTGAGCAATTGTCGCTTCTTGCATGAAGGTGAACTTATCTGAAGGGAATCTACAGTAATCGAGCAGGTAATCAAAGTCTTGTTGCGAGCCTGATATCGAGCGTGATCAACGTCAGGAAATAATTGGAAATAATCTGAATTCGACTTCAAGTAAATTAGTAAGGAAAGAAATCCAGAGGCTCTTCGTTGTTCTGATCATTTTAACGAGCTTGATTAGAGTTTTTTTTATGTGGTGTAGGAAATTTTGAATCAGGAGGTCATTTAAATTCTTTTATCAAAATTCAGGGTTGAAACAGGAATATTTCTTCGTCAGGATCTTCGATTGGAGGATTTAGTTAAGTTAATTAGATAATATTAGAGTAATTAACAGATTGTGTATTGTTTGCTGGGTTTGAAATCAATATTGTTGAAATATTTGTATATTGCTTGATAATTATAAATTTTAGGATGGAATCCCAAGATTTTTCACAGGTACTCACTGGAGTTGGCGGGGCAATATCAAGGTTGGATGCGGTGTTAAGACAACAGAATATAAGCAATGATGTTGAAAGATTTAGTGGTCAAGCAAATCAGTTTAAGAAATGGATTATTTCCATTGAAAAACATGCATATTTAGTAAATGCTACAGACGGAGAGAAAAAGAACTTGGCATACAGAACAAGTACAAGTCCAGTTTCTGACCATATTAGAAGAAAGTTAGAAGCAGCAGGAGGTGAAACTTGGGAAGAATTCAAAGATGATCTCGCAAGAAAATATGCTGAAATTACTGATCCACAACACGCATTCTCAGTATTGCGACAGACTAGACAAAACAGCACAGAAAGTGTTCAGCTATACAGTGACAGGTTAATCAACTTAGCTGAAGAGTCATTCTTAGTACAGAATGTACGAGCAGAGGAAGTGGAACGGATGTTGGTAGGGATTTTTGTTGATGGAATTAAGTCAGATGGATTGAAATTTAAATTATTAAGAGAGAATCCTGTAAGATTGTCACAAGCGGTAGATATCGCTATACAAGAGGAAAGCTTGAGAGGAGGTTTAGGCTAAGGGTAGGACGAGAGTTAGGTAGTAGTTCAGAAGATAGAATTGAAGAACCTATGGAAATAGGTCAGTATAGACATGGATGGAGAGGAAGACGAGGAGAAATACAGATGGTGCAAAGAAACGAGAATGTAGATATCAAGATAGAAGAGGACAAGTGAGAATACTGTAAGAAACATGGAAGGTAACACAAATAACTCGAATGTGGTTTGTTGGGGATGTCACCACCGTGGGCACATTTTTCGCTTTTGTGGTAACAGAAGTGGCCCATCGATTACGCAAAATAGTAGAGGTGTTCAGACGAGTATACAGAATAGAATGGCAAATGGTAGACCAGCAAATTGGAATTCTGGAGAAATACAGAGAAATTTTAGAAGGTCAGGAAATCAGGGAAATTGGCATCCCGCTTATTGAATAGGATCGGCAGTAAGAGGGAAGATAGTAAGATCCAAAAAGGGCATCAATATATTAAAAACCCAAAGGATGAGTATAATAGAACATTTAGAAATAAAAAACAAGCCGAGGTAAAGCAATTGTCATTAAATATGGTAGATCCTAGCTCATGTATAGTACAGATAGGAAAATATAAAGTTAGAACATTAGTTGATTCGGGAGCACAAGTTAGCGTGATTAAAGAAGCATTTTTATATCGAATGTTAAAAAATTGTAAAATAATTAGAATTCAAGAGAATCTTCATTCGGTAACGGGACAAAAATTGGAAGTGTTAGGACAAACGATGATAAATTTGAAATTAGGAGGGATAAATGTTAGGCATATGTTCCATGTGGTTAAAGATTTAAATAGAAATATGATATTGGGACGAGATTTTTATTGAAAAATGGGGTGAGACTTTTATTTGATTTGCATAAATTAAAATTCCAAGATGTGTACGTAGATCTAGAGGAAGATATGCATGTGTCGACATTAGTTAGAGTTAAAACAACCATGATTTAAAACCACAGTCAGTTAATTTGATACAAGCAAGACTGAAGAGAAACCCATATTATGTAGCAGGAAACATAGGTTAGAATCACAGAATTGCAAAATGAAATAATTGATGAGCCAGGTTTAGAAGTTCCGGATGGAATATAGAAATTAGATAAAAGTTTAACATTTCCAGTAATGGTTATTAATAACACAGGTAGAGAAATTAAATTATACAGAGGATGTGTAATAGCTAAGCTAGAACATGACAGCGTTAGTGACATATTGACAACAGATAGAGTAAATATGGTGGGAATAAGTTATTCAGAAACCTCTAATGAAAGAAGTAATAATAGACGCGGATACAGAAGGAAAGGGAACGCAAGAATGGATGAATTGATCCATCCATATAGAAGAAATACAGCACAAATACATTCACTAGACAAAGTAACAAGAGAAAAAAGAATTGTTAGCACAATTAAAAACTTCGCCAGAAAACAAGGAAGTGTTAGAACAACTGATAAAGCAAAATCAAGATGTGTTTGCGATAAATGATTTAGAATTGGGTAAGACACAAACAGTTACGATGGAAATAGACACGGGAGATCATCCACCAATTAGTTTAAAACCATACAGAACTCCGTTAAGAAATAGAGAAGTAGTAGAAAAGGCAATAGAAGATATGTTGAAAGCAGGCATAATAACAAGATCAAAATCAGAATGGTCATCTCCGGTGGTAATAGTGGCCAAGTCTGATGGTTCGAACAGGTTCTGTTGTGACTACAGGGCGTGAAATAAAATTACTAAGAATGTAGCGTACCCACTGCCAGTAATTGATGATATTTTGGGGCTACTTAATGGTTCTACATATTTCACAACGCTGGACGCAAGGGCAGGATTTTGTGTATTCCGATGTCAGTAGACGCGCAAAATAAAAGTGCCTTTTGTACTCATATGGGTTCGTACAAATTTTTACGTATGCCATTCGGTCTCAAAAATGCACCATCCCACTATATGTTCTTAATAAATGAAGTACTAGACGGTATGCAAAGTTTTGCCTTAGCATATATTGATGACGTATTGATTTTTACAAAAGGAGATGTAGAGAATCATTTGGAACATGTTAGACTAGTAGTTGACAGATTAAGAAGGCATGACGTTAAATTAAAGCTTAGTAAGTGCCAGTTTTTAAAGACAGAAACAAAATATTTAGGCTATATAATAAATAGGGAAGGTATTAAACCAGACATGGAACAAATAAAAGTTATTAAAGAGTTACCTCCTCCCATTAAGGAAGTAAGGGCTTTTATAGGAACCTGTGCGTATTATCGGCGGTTTGTACCAGCCTTTTCTAAGATAGCAATACCTATTACGAATTTAACGGGAAAATACGCTAGATTTAAGTGGGATGATGAGTGTCAAAAAGCATTTGAACTTTTAAAAGAGAGCTTAACGGTGGTACCATTATTAACACATCCAGACCTGAATAAACAACTAATACTATACACAGATGCTTCAGACAATGCAATAGGAGCATGTTTGGTTCAACCATATGAAGGAGAAGAATCTGGAATACCAGGGGTTAAAAATGAAAGACCAATCTATTTCTTGTCGCATAAACTCAGCAAGACTCAAAAGAAATGGCCGATTATTGAGAAAGAAGCATATGCAATACACTACGCGCTGCAAAAACTAAATTATTACTTACATAACGCCAATTTCATTATTAGAACTGACCACATGCCATTAAAGTCGATATTAGAAGCACCAATACAAAATAGGAAAATACAAACGTGGGCATTGAATTTACAAGGGTACAATGCTAAGGTTGAATATGTGTCAGGAAAACATAATACGTGCGCCGATCTTTTGTCTAGGATCCCGTACCCACAGTCATCAGGAAACACGGAAGATGAAGTTGAACCAGAGGTAGATGATCGAAACTGGCAAGTTAATATATTAGATTCTGCCATAATAAATAGGGAAGAATTTGAGAGTTTACCATCAGAGCAAGAGTCGGAAACTAGAACAGAAGACCCACATTTAGAACAGTTTGATATGAAAACAGAACAAGAATTGGATCCGAAAGTAGTACAGATAAAAAAGAAATTGAAAGAAACAGGGGAAAATAGTTTTAAAAGAAGTTTGTAGAGTTACAAGAAGACAATCAATTATATTATATCAGTGAAAAAGGTGAAGGAGTAAGAAAGTATATTCCGAAACATTTAGAACAAGAAGTCTTAAAGGCGTACCACGATAATAATGGTCATTTTGGACGAGATAAGTTAGTGAAGGCTATTAGCAGTAAATATTATTGGCCGAATTTATTCAAAAGCGTATATGAATATGTTGAAGCATGTGAAAAGTGTAGGTTAAGGAACATGAAGATAATTAAATGTCCTTTACAAGATACCGATATTCCTCAATTTCCAATGCAGAAAGTAAGTTTGGATATTTCAGGTCCTCATCCAAAAACATTATCGGGAAATGTATACTTACTACATATAGTTGATTCATATAGTCTTTGGCCAGAAGTATATCCAATTCCAGACAAGAGTGCTGATTCAGTTATAAATATGCTTTTACAAGAATTTATACCAAGGTTTGGGTGTCCACAAATAATACTTACAGACAATGGGAAAGAGTTTGTAAATAAAAAGTTTGAGAAATTGGTAAAAGATTGGAATATAAAACACATTAGGACTTCATATTACAGACCAACTTCTAATGCAAAAAATGAGAGACAACATAGAACACTATACAATATTCTAGCGAAAAAGAACACGATATGGATTGGGATCTTTATTTGGGGATGGCATTAGCGGCGATACGTACACACGAAAATGAAGGAACAGGTTTCTCACCATTTTACTTAGTACATGGAAGAGAACCGATATTGCCAATTGATAATTTATTAAAACCTAGGAGAAAATATTTGGGGGAAGATTTTCAAGAAACAAGGTTACAAGAAATGCATAAAGCACATGTACGTTTAAGAAATAATATAATTAAGGCTAGAGAAAGACAGAAGAAATACGCAAATAAAAATGCACACTTACAAGAGTTTAACGTAGGTGATAGGGTATATTATAAAAAACATAGAAAAAACTCTAAGTTTGATGCTCATTGGGTCCCGGGATACTATATTTTAGAAAAAAAAAGGTCCAGTGTCGTATACTATTAAGAATCAAATTTCAGGGCATGTTGCACGTTCACATGTAGAACACTTAAGGCGGGATAATGAAGAAAGGGATGCAGAGAATAATAATAATAATAATTATTGTTCCGAAGAAATATTGTCGGGTGGACAGATTGTCAGACAATCGGGTTATCCAAGGCCTATAGAGAATGGAAAACAAGTAACAACAGCATCTAATACAGCTGAACAAGAAGAAACGATACCAAAAACAGTCATGACAGAGGAAAATAATGTGTATGACGATTATATGAGTGAAGAGTCAGTTAGGGAAAATATTGATCCTCCATTTATGAATACAAGACAAGCAGTAAAAAGAAAGTTGGATAGACAGAAAGAAAAAGAAATTAAGAGGCAAAGGAAACTTAGAGAGAATTCTTCGAGTGAGGAAGAGATGCCACTTTTTGAAAATCTGTTGAGACGGCAAGACAGAAAAATTAGATTGGATGTAGAAAGGAAGAGATTAGCGGTTGCTAGTAATGGATATACAGATGGGGAACAAGAGATGGATGAAAAGTCAGAAACTGATGAAGAAGCTGATATGAAAGAAGATAGCTCTCCTCGAGAGGATAGAGACATTGATGTAGATATTGCAATTATTGAAAAAAATTTGAGGTTATTAAAGAAATGGAGAAGTGATAGATGAAAAGAGTGATATAGGGTTCTGCAGATAGCAGATAGAAGAAGAAGTTGGACACGATAATTTTGTGTTTACAAAGGTACTTGATGGAATTTTTCTAAAGCGGAAAATTATGATTGGGTACTCAGAAATTGGTCTTGAAATTTATAATGTATGTGTACATTGATTAATGTGGGGGGATAAATATGATGAGGGGATTGAAATGCTTAGTTCAATTGTTGGGACTTCAATTGTGTTTTATGAAATGTGAAAAATATGTTAACTTAGATGGTTATTTTTACGATGTTTTGGGTTGATTGAGTTACCCTAAGGGTGGTTAAAATGATTATTACTTTGAAGTTCAGTTAGAAGATGAATTAAAATAGTAGTTAGTGAAGTGCAGTAGCAATGGAGGGGTATGTAGTTATACATGTGGGGTATGCAATGTATATACAAGGTTTATAATAGGAGCTGGATTGAACAGCGTTTAAGGGGAGAATATGGGGGGAATGCCAGGTTGAAATTTGGCATTTAACTGCATATTGGAAGAAGAAGACTGTACTTAACAGTTAGGAAGTTTTTGTGGTTGAAGGAAAGGTAAACAGGAAATTGTTGGTCTGAATAATACAAAGGCTGGCAGTTTTGGATTAACATACTTTTTTGATAATAACAATTATTATTGACGGAAACTGAAGATAAATTTTGAAACTTTATTTTTTGATAAAGTTTTGAGAATGTATGGGAAGAGAAAGGTGATTACTTCTTACTTTCTTACTTTTTCCTTACTTTTATTGATTTCAGGTGCGCACCTACACAAAACTAATCTAGCTATTTTTTCCTGTCTATCCTAGAATAATGAGAGAGTGAGAATGTGAATAAGGGGGAAATTAAAGGATAAGGGGAATATCTTCAGTTTTGTCAATCATAATTTAGATGGACGTTTTAAAGTTAAAAGCGGTTCGCTTATGGAGACTTTTGTATTGTGGGGAATTTTATGGAGAGTTTTGTAGAAAGTTTTCTAGAGAACTTTATGACGAGTTTTGTAGAGAGTTTCGATATTATGATCTCTGGGTAGCAATTGGCTATGAGGAGATAGGAGAATTGACTTAGGAAATATATAGAATTGTTGTTATTGTAGTATAGAGAGGTAAAGTTAACTAATTAAAAGTTGGGGTTGAGATTTTTTCAAGGAAAAATTCTCTTTGAAGAAGGGGAGGTATTGTAACAGTGAGGGATTCTAGGTTAGGAGTAAAGAGTTAAGGAATGCTGCGCATTCCTTGACTAGGGGGAAAACCATAGTGAACGTGTGTGCACGAATGAAGAAGGGTATCTAGGAAAACACACACGTCACTTGGGGGCCAGCGAGAACAGATGTCAACACCGAGAAGGGAGTCTCCATCATATGTGCTGAGCTAGAATGATTCATCAATAAAATCCTTTTCTAACAACGCGAAGACTGACTTGTCTGGTGCTATACGTTCACGATCATAGCCTTGGTGTGTAGCACTGTCACACTACCTTCGCAATGGCATTTCTTGTTCTAATCTCTGCAAGGCATCTTCCATCAGATGTTATGACTGTGCCGAGATAACTGTATCGATTCACTTGCTGAAGAATATGCCCATTTACTCGTATAACACATTGTGGTATTTCCTTCTTCCCAGTGACGACCATAATCTGTGTCTTCTTAATATTCAGTTCTAACCCTACTTGTTCACTGTGTGCAACAACCGCATCTACTAAATTGTGCATGTCCTGTTCATTGTCTGCAATCAAGACTGTATCATCTGCGTATCTAATGTTATTGATATATTGTCCCCCAATGTTGATTCCTTCCATATCTTCTATATTTCTAAATATATTTTCACTGTAAAGGGAAAAAGGATCTGGAGACATTACAGACATTAGCACATCAGCATGCACCAATTGAATCCTCTTAGTGCGCTTTGTTTTTCTTAACTTGTTCTGTTCTATCTAGTTCTTCTTGCCTTTGTCGACTCCACCTCGGCTTTTACTGTTAGTCGTTCTTTCTTATCTAGTTGTTATATTAGTCCACTTGCAGACTCCACGTGGAACATTATAGGTTGATATCATAATCATCATGTGCCGTGCGAATAAGCGTGGGCTGTCATGTTTCGTCATCTCACACGATCACCAGAGTCGTGGATGAGCTCTGTGTTCTTTTTCCGACCATGCCATGTGGTAGAGCTATCCAGATATTTACTTCTATGCCTTCTCCTTGTTCTTTTCTCCTCAATCTTGCCAGTTGTCACTAAGTTCTCTAGTTTATTTCTTCCCATAACGTTCCAAAAAATATTTACTGTCTACGTCTAACTTCTCTAATCAGTTTACGGTTTTCATTTGTTCCTTATGGGGCTTGTTGTTTGGTTGGTCTGTCTATCCATGGTATCGGCTGATATACCGCATGTTTAATCAACTAAAGATAAGGGGTACTGATGAATGTGCCTGTGGAATTGCTCACATGACAGCTAAACATGTGTTGCAGGAGTGTCCAACATGCAGAACTTAGAAATGCATTTTGGCCTATACCATCTCCATGGAAACTATCTACGAAGATGTCAACTCAATTGTGTCCGTAATCCCATGTGTCACCTAATTGTATTATTTCATCTATTTTAGATTAAAGCGTTAATTACGTTAGTGTGAAAACTGCTTTGGATTTCAAGACTTAACAAAAGTACATGATGTTTGAAATAACAAACTGGCAATCTCCGATCTAACTGAATAATTTTAGTACTTCTAACAGAGTGTTGCAATTAAATGTTTCACATTTCTTGAATCATGTTAGTACTTCTAATATTGTTGCCAACAAATTTTTCTCATTCTACGAATCGTGTTAGTACTTCGAACAATGTTGCTACATATTGTCTCACATTTCATGGTTCTTGTTAGTACTTCTAATAGATTTTTGCCAATAAGTGATTCATATTTGTTGAATCATCTCAGTACTTCTAACAGAGTGTTGGCAAAACATGCTTCACATTTCATAAATCATGTTAGCATTTGGGGTAAGCAATATCATGAAAGTAATTCTAATGCTTTCACTAAAAGACACCAATTTAGGCAATATTCAAATACTGGCGTATGAGACATCACAAAAGGCACCAACAATTGAAACTTCTACAAAGTCTTTCAGTAATGCCAGAAACATTGTTTTCTGTCTGTATCTATAGTAACATAACCACTCACACACACACACACGCGCACACACACACACACGCATACACACACATACACACACACACACACACACACACACACACACACACAAACACACACCACTATTGAGGCAATCATATCCGTTTGTCTAGACCGTGGAATATTTGCTTTTCGAACATTTACCGCATGTGGCATCAATCAGATATGACAAAATGACCAGAAATGAGAATATGCTAAACTAACGATTGCTGTCTTTGAAGCAGTCAGATTTTCTTTCACGGGGTTCAAACAGAAGACAGTCAGCAATACATGTGTGTTTGTGTGTGTGTGTGTCGGTTTGTGTGAGATACAGAGAGAGAGAGAGAGAGAGAGAGAGAGAGAGAGAGAGGGAGAGAGAGAGAGAAATAAAGAGTGTGTGTGTGTTAAATGATCAGTGAGAGAGAGAGAGAGAGAGAGAGAGAGAGAGAGAGAGAGAGAGAGAGAGAGAGAGAGAGAGAGAGAGAGAGAGAGAGAGAGAGAGAGAGAGAGAGAATGTGTGTTTTGTTTCCCCATCGCACTGAAAGT
>JACEFZ010010957.1:147500-150000 GCA_014155875.1 Cepaea nemoralis | reverse complement strand
CCATTACCATCGAAAGCGGCGACATTTTTTTGATGTTTTGGTGAAAAACTAGTGATTTCTCTCTAACAAACTTGTTTTACAGTAATGAATGCCCCGCCAATTCAGATGACGACACAAGGCGTATCCGGATTCTTATGGGAGTGGGTGCAATAAAAGAAGTAGCTTAAAAGTCGACAGGGTCGACTGCATTGCACCGGGTTTTTATCTCATATGGCTCAGTCTCTTTCAGCAGCGCGGAAAGCGTCGCACAAAGCACGAACTCCGTAGCTCCAGCGACGACCCTCGAAATTGACAGGAAAGTAAAAGGAATATATTTCTTACCTTATTTTTCACTCCCTTTTTGTTTCTTCAGCTGCTGGTTAAAAATTGTACACAAGTATTCATGTTACTAGGATGCATTTAGCTTTTTATATTGAGTTCGTGAAAGCTGCCAAATAGCTGTGCGTTAATGTGCGTATTGAGTGACCAGAAATGAAACCGCAATTTAGTCATCATGTGTCCATTTTTAAGGATCTGTTCAGCTGTCTGTGTAGTTTTGTTCACACGTACACATGGGTGACAGCCCCGCTTTGAGTCTTCGTGAAATATTGTCTACTCTGCTGCTTACTGTTCAGAGACGGAACATGATTACCTGTTTTGCACTATGAAAATAGTTGTCAGTGTCTCTGTAGTGGACTTTCTTCTTAACGACCAAGATGTTGGTCCTCTTTTCATTGAAGTTTATAGATTGATTCGTATGCACGTGTGTTGTCCCCTAATGTGACAACGTGTGTGCTCTCACGTTTCTTATTATGCCTCAATATGTCAGTTTACACCGCAATGTTACTCTTCTGTTGGTATTCAATGCGTTTAGTGTGTGTGTGTGTGTGTGTGTGTGTGTGTGTGTGTGTGTGTGTGTGTGTGTGTGTGTGTGTGTGTGTGTGTGGGTGTTTATTTTTGTTTCCTTTTTCAATACAATTGTTTGTCACCGCTGAGGGCTTGCGGAATTGAAAATTCATCACTGTGAAATACAATCTGTTGCCATTGACATTATGCTGATGTTGTAATGTTTAGGGCCTGCAATTCATCTGAATAGTTGGAGCAAAATATCCCAGTAGGCGTGCACGTGGATTAAGGTCCGGGATCTGCTCAGACCTTAATCTGTGTCGGATGTTTCCAGTAGATTGATGACTGCTCTCGGTTGCATAAAATTCAATCCACCCTTTGTCCAATAGTCCTTTTAATCTTTCAACACATGGTCCTCACATTTTTCCAGTAACGTGTATCAATATTTAACAGCGCGGACTGGATTAGTATCTTGACGTCAGATAATGTGAATATAGTATTGTCAGCTGCCACCTGTCCTTTAATTTTAGCCCACACAAGTTCTATAGGGTTAAAATGAGAAAGGTACGGCGGAAGTCTCAAGCACCCATAACGATGCTCTTCTATCAACTTGTCGATTTGATATTTCTTGCTTTGTGGCGTCTGTTTTACAAGAGACAACAATTTTTGCTAGAAATACGTTTCTGGAAATGGTATGTTTTCCATTCGGGGCCATATCTTTATTGCTCCCTTTGTGCTCGATGCTGTAGGTGTTTTGTCTTCTTGGGCAACAACATTGATATCATGCATTGTCCATAATTGGACACGACGGTCTATCTAGGGATGGAAGCACAGTATTCTCGAGCCAATCTCTAAATACATTACCATTCATCTTATTATGATAATCCCTATTGTCTGTATGCTTTGATATGAACACGAGCCCAGCATTCTGTTGTAAGCCATTGTGCGTATTACCAATATGGGCCATGACCAAAAGCTGTCCTATACTACTGGGCACATATCGCTTTATCTGTCCATCCACTAATTGCCATTCCTTATCACTTGTGTGGTGCTCATTGATCCACATTTCATCGAAATACACTATGCCATAATTTTCTTTGCGCATTTCCCTTATTTCACGTAGGTAGCTGCTTCTCATGGCTCCTAAATGCGGTTGCTCGCAAAGAATATGTCTACCTCCCTTGTACTTTTTACAAGTGAAGATAATGTCCTTATAATTTCCCACAAAGTTGTTTTGGATAGGTCTATATTATTGTTCGTTCTCAACCAAATCCTAAGTTTCTTACATTTTTATAATGCTGGATAATCCTGGATATAAAATCCAAAATTTTTATAATTTTAGGAGTCTCCGTGGCAAAGTGGTCAAGCCTTTTGTCTCGGGCTCCAAAGGTTGTGGGTTCAATTCCTGGCCGCATCCTTCGTTTCACGAGTTAAATTTTTCGGAGACTTCTGTGGGTCGTCGCTAGAGCTGCGGAGTTTGTGCTTTGTGCGATGCTTTCCACGCTGCGGAAAGAGGCCGAGCCATATGGGATAGAACTCGGTGCAATGAAGTCGACCCTGTCGACTTTTAAGCTATTGTTTAAAGCATTTTTACAATAGCTCGCCTTATGACATCTTTGTAAAAGCTGTCTACAATAACCTTTCTACCTACCGTTTGGTTATTGTGTGGTGGTTT
>JACEFZ010010957.1:65000-140000 GCA_014155875.1 Cepaea nemoralis | reverse complement strand
AGTAGGCACAAGGTGATGCAAGCGAAGGCATACCTCAGAGTAGCTGCAGACACAGATCACCCGTTGCATGAGGCGCTGGACGTAGTTAAGGGTCAGAGACTGATAAGAGGGAAATCATGGATGGCTCAGGCGGAGGATACGATCAGACAGGTGTGCCCCTTGGAGAACATCAGGCGAGGAGAGGAGTGGGTCAGAGTGCCAGCCGTGCAGTCAGACTTGTGCAGAGTTGTAATAACATTGAGCCGGGAGTGCAGGGAGTGGCCAGCAGGGGCCACGGAAGTGGAAATTCAGCAACTAATTCAGGAAAATTCTCGCCCGGGTGATGTGATTATCTACACGGATGGGTCAGTGTTGAGAGGTAGGAGAAGTGCCTGGGGGTTCTTGGCAAAAACTAATGGTCGGCGTTTGGTGCAGGAGAGCCTGGCGTATGATAACACTACATCTAGCTTAAGAATGGAGGTGGAGGCGGTCAGTGCAGCTTTCCGCTGGATAGAAAACACGATACATACACACATTGTGATTGTAACTGACTCAGAAAGCATGCTGAGAAGGGTGAGAACAGGTAGGCTTCGTGCAGAGTGGCTTGCTTCGCTTCGGAGGTCACGGGTAGTAAGCATCACCTGGATCTTTTCTCCTGGGCATGCCGGTGTGCTGGGGAATGAACAGGCGGACAGATTGGCTGGCTCTGCAAAATTTGGTGGAGTATTGATGCATGACAAGGCAGACGTGGTTGCGGCCTTGTGGGAGCACGTGTACACCTCGGAGGAGCAGATGGAGCACCATGGTCTGGTAAGAATGAGACAACGAGGTGTGACGAGGGGATCTGGCCGACGCTTGGCGCTCGGAGGAAAGGCGAGACGGACATATAATCAGATTGCTACTGGAACTATTGGTGTTGGAACTCTTCGCTGGCTGCTGAGGATGGGGACGGAGCGCTTATGGGAATGTCCTGAATGCTGTGATGTCGGTTCCTAAATCAATCAATCAATCAATCAATCAATTGCACTGAAATGAAGGTGAAAACAATCCTAAGTAAACTGCTGCTTTCTTTGCATTTACTCATATTGACGTCTAGGATGAAAAAAAGAAGAGGAAGACGCAGTTTTCAGGTGGCCAGATAAGAATATTTTGATGAGTCTCGAAATGCCCAGATTGCTAGGACTAAGTCAAGAATTTCCGAATGCACTCTACCAATCTCAAACGCAATACAACAACACATTCATTATCATGTTGAGACTCCTTTGAAAATGAGATGCCAAGTCTTACGTTGAACAGGATCTTTTTCCAATGAATTCGGCAATTATTTTGTTTCGGATATCAATATTTACTTTTAATCTGTCTGCGCTAGAAGATAAAGACATTCGTTTTCCAGTTTCCGTCTATCTTTTCCTTAATGAAAGTCATATACTGTGTTTATTGTATGTTGACTAAACGCAAACAATTTCTGAGATCTTTTGTCTTTTCTATTTATGTTATGCAATTTACATACTATTTGTGTCATATTATACTTTCTTACTGATTTTTCCCGTGACATTATGCTGCAACATTCTTCGGTAGTTGGTTAATCGTTTGGGTGGGTGAACTGCTGGTTGGCTATTTGGTTGATTGGTTCGTTCGTTATTTGTCAGTCTGACTAGCTGGCTTGCTGATTGGTTGATTGTTCGGTTGGTTAATTGCTTTGCAGGCTGTTTGATTGGTTGGCTGGCTGGCTGTTTGATTGGTTGGCTGGCTAGCTGTTAGATTGGTTGGATCGGTTCGGTGATTGGTTGGTTAGTTAATCCTCTCAGATATAGAGTGTTAACTTGAAGTCCGAGCACGGATGTTAAGGTCGTTTAAGCCGTGAAAAGGGTTAGTATCTCTCAGAGTGAGACCGGTGTAGAAACTATCCTCCCTAACTGTGACCAAATGAACCATCTTCGCGGGGACTGTATTACAGAACTGAGGCCCCCTTCCGTCAAACACACACACACACACACACACACACACACACACACACACACACACACACACACACACAAACCAGCGCAGTGTGCAAAGCCGGAAGTGGAAGTTCACTTCTACGGAGGTACATATTAGCATGCAGTCTGTAAACTGACGAATCATGATTGCCGAGGCTTATGTAAAGAAGGTAGTCTACCATTGCCTTCCGTCTTGGCAGTGACCTTCCTGAACGGTGACCGGAGCGATTGTCTCCATACAGCGATCATCTGCCTACCAAGACTCCGGTGATAGTGTGAAAATGGCGAATCATTACCACCCACGCTTTTCTGCATTGCACATGACTGATGATCATGATATTAGTATGAGAATATGATCGCCACAGTACACGACTGACTGGACTGAAATTAGGTCTAGAACGCGTATGTGTCCTCCATGTGTCTTATATATTTCATTGTCTGTTAACTTTAGGGAGCTGCCCAGATGGAAGTTATAAAACTATGAATATTATCCTTGCTACATGGCAACGAAAGACGTGACACCAAAACGTGAAATGGAAATAGAAGGGAAAATTCTTAACAAAGATGATAATTTTAAATACCTAGGACAATTATAACATCAGATGGAAGATGCGTAACAGAGATTGAGAACAGAATAGTGTATGCAAAATCTGTATTTCAGAAAAAGAAAGGCATCTTATGCAATACTTCACTACCATTGAATGTAAGTGTAGCATGATGGAACAGAATCCCCATTTCCAGTCCGACACATTTCATAATTATACTTTTGAGTCTTAACGGAGACCATCCCAAAATAAGGGCTATTCTTAGATCGAAGGTTCCAGAACGAGTTGGGGGAGGCGGCGGTATGCACTTGTCTTATGATTGGTTCATAAATAATGAGCCCACGCTATCCCTGGGCCATATTTTAAAATCTAATTAGTAGGAGCGGGAATTTCACCAGGAGCGGTCGCTAGTGTGATGTGATGACCCAACAATGCCCTTGTAGATTCAATATATTGTTCTCTGGACAACAGGTACCACTTTAAAACATACTTTAATGTTGTGGCTAAACCTAATGTACGAAAGAGAAGAATATAAGAGTATTTTATGAATAATATGTGAAAGTGGAAAACCTAACTTCTGTGCGCCAGAATTCTGAATATTGCTTCTTCAACCTTGACACGTCTTTCACGCTGTATACTCCAAGTGCATATCAATCCCTTGTTGTGACTGGTTGCGTATGCTTGAGGAATGTAGTACACTCATGCAGATTCGCAAACCCAAACCCCTTGTGCATTCTACATGCCTAGGATGACTTATTCTTAAAATCAACTGTACCTTTGCTCTCGTGCGAGTTAACAAATGGCAGTCTGAATGGGAATGAGTGATGAAACATGTACAAGTTCCTTTGTAAAACGCAGAGAATGATGGAGTGAGTGAGTTGGTGATTTAATAAATAGCCTCTCACATCTAGTGGAAAGAAAGATGCTTCATATCCATATGTAAACAGGACGGTGATGGCACGCCAGAATTGCTAAGTCCATGTGATGCCTGGTCGCTATAAGCTCAAGAGAATTACTATAATTTCTCTTTGAAGTATTACACTGTTACCTCTACTGTTGGATGGTTCATATAAACTAGTTCCTCAGAGAACCATAGGTGTGTGAACCTGTATCTCAGTTGGCTGAATATAATGTATGGCTCATGCAAACTTACAAGGACTAAACATGTTTTCCACATATGTGCTTGGTGCATATGTGAACCATTGCTATGCAATTGAGCTTCTGTTACCTACTGTGGACATTACTCAGTGGGGAGAGAGCACATGATGATGATGATGTATCTGTGAGACAAGTCTGGTGAAAAAGGGGTGAGGTCTGGCATTGCTGTGTGAATATGGAATAAGACATTCATGCACCAACATCACAGCCATAGGAATGGATGTCTGGTCTGCTAATTTGGTAAATGCCATTAGTTAATACATAATGCATATTGCAGTTGTAAATGCCTATTTTCCATTTCCCTTCACAATGCCTGTCCCATGTTGCTATGTCACAATGATTGCTGTACTGTGTCTGGTCCTCCTTGTGCCCAGGTCTACTGTGGTTCAAACATGGTGGAACTTAGACCACATAAATGCTTGTAATTGTGTTAAGCTACCCTGTCTCAGCATATGGTCTTGTGATTACCACAGTAGCATCAGAGTGAAATTCACTACATCATCAACCTTAACCTTCCCCATCTCCATCTGTGTATGTTAATGTATGATAACATCATCTTTTAACACATGTGAAGAGATGTTGTGCCATTCTATATATCCACAGAGAACAGGAGGATGGAGGAGAGGCATCCATATATCATCTGGGAAAACTAACCAGTAGTCCCAGAATCCAGAACCAACTCTCTATAAGTGAAATCTTCTAGAACCCACAATATGGGAATTTCCTAGAGACTTTCAGCTCAGCTCTCAAACAGCTGGATATAAAAGAAAGAGAGAAAAACAGTTCTGAAGACTTCAATAATAAGAAGTACAGGATCATTAATCAAATGTCATCTGAGAATGAAAACAACAAGTCTGGTTGTTAACCCCATTCAAGACAACTTGTGAAATGACTGGTGCAATGGATTGTTTAGCTAGGACTTATCTTGGTTAATCTCCAGCCTGGTGCTCACAGTGTTGAAGAATGTGACTTGAAGTGTAGGTGAGATTGGACTGACTGAGGGGCTGCAGTATATTGGATTTTGTTCCTATCTCTGGGTTTCTTCAGCAAGTCATGTTTTGCATGTACCGAGTATACATCTCCCAATGTCAGGAGAGTGTTATCCTCAACTTTTGAAGTATCCCAGTATCAGCATTCACAGACAGTCTGGTCAACGGGGAGAGACAGTCTCATATCATCCTACCAAATCTTGTCTTCAAGAGGAATGAATCTGCCATGAAGCTTATTTTGGGAAAGCTGCTAACTGGAGCTAGTCCAACATCCATGCTGATGATAAAAGGATTCAACAGACCCAGAACAGTAGTTTCTTCCTTGAGTTGCCCATGGATAGGATTTCCTAAATTCCCAAGAGACATGAGATGAGGATAGAGATAGATACTGTAAACAGAATGGTGTAGTGGTACTTAGAGAGGAGAGGTGGATAAGAGTTATTAGTTGGTGGAGTAATGGAGAGGTGGTGTATCATGTTATCTGCATGCATGTTAGCATATTTGTACATTTTGTATGTACCTTGTTGAGGTGTTGACATGACAAATGGGATGAACAATGGTCAGCACTAGACTCACCATCAGCTCAATAAACAGTATGATTGAACCAGTGTTTCAAGTACATGTCCCCAGTGAATTTCTTGTACAGTTGCTGTCAAGTGTTGTCTCTGGTGACTGTCTTAAGTGCTGTGGTTGATTATACATATTGTGAAAAGTCCTGTATAGATGTTGTCAGGTATCTCATGATGTATATCTTGTACACTTGTGGTGTAAACCAATTCCTTGTGAATGTATGTTCCACTTTTGTCAAGAAACTGTCATGTAGATGTCCTGTCCAACAGATGTAATGTACAGTTATTGTTGAAGTTTGTTTGTCTGCAAAAATTGAAGGACTACTTGAACTGATATAGGTCATACTGACAAAATAAAGAAAGAAGAGATCTAGGTGACGGACGAACAGCACACTGGCAACATTATAATGAGTGAGAGGGATCCTCAGTTGTACAGGCGCTAATAGTTCAGATCTTTTCTGGCCTTAAGGGAACCTTTTACTTCTTTTATAAATTTCTGTGTAGATACATAGTAGTCTCACAGTGGGGGTTGAGCCAAAGAAAAATGTTCTCCAAAAAGGCTATTGCGGGAATGATTAGCTCATTTGAGTGACCTCTAGACAAAACGTGCTAAATCATATCCTTTATCTTGTTATTTATTATTCAAGATATATCTCCAGAGAACACTACAACTAGGTCCTCTGGCAACTCAATCTACAACATGTCACATAACTGGGTGGCTCTTTTCGGGATATAGACCCTGGGAAAACCTGGTCACATAACTGGTTGCTCTTTCCAGGCTATAAACCCTGGGAAAAAGAACACTCGTCTCGGATTTAAACCCTGGTAATAACCTGCTAGGGGCTCACATACCTGTTGCCCTGATGACGGGATACAAACTTTGGGTATACCCTGCATAAGACTCACTTTTGGGATCTCTATGTTGGTATTAAAATCCGGGGTGACCTCTCGCAAATCAGACCCAATTCTTGAAGGTTTTATGGTGTTGTTTAATGGACCCTGTCTCTTATATGAGGGCAACTGTCCAGACATGTAAACCCACAATAAATCTCTAGAAGGTTTGATTTCATTAATAGTGATAATATTGCATGTATCACTGTTTTAATATATCAGTTAGGAATTCAATGTAGCAGACTGAAAATGATGTATAAATATCTTATGGGTCAACATAATTGCTTGTATCCATGATATTTGTTTTTCTCAGAATGAATTGATTATTGGCTTGTCAATAATGTTGTATAATTTTGTGCATGCTGGTTGTTCAATATATGTATCCAAAAATTAAGGTACCTGAAACACCAGAGAACACAAATTATTTTAAATATAACTGAGACAGCTATTACAGGGGGAAATTCATTTTTGTCCCTGAAATTAGGACACTTGATCCAGTAGATAATATGGGGCCTACTCCATCCCAAAATTTAATTGCTGGCATGGGTGAGAGAGGGGAAATATTGTTGTAACTACAACATTTTTAATGTCACCACATCACATAAAATAACAACTCCTTATATTCTCTTCTCCCCATAACATGCTTGCAACACTGAGAGTAGAGAAGGTGAACCCTGATGGAAAATTTGGGCAACCATTAAGACACCTCACTAATAATCTCTCTCGGTGATAGTCAGTATTCGTACCGGCTAATGTCCAGTGTCGATTCGACGTTGGATTTATTCTTCAGTTGTGTAATCTTGACGGTAGCCCTGATCAAGCTGCTGAGAAAGTGAACACAATTGAAATCTCCAGGAGAAAACATCCTTATCAACTCCGTCACTTTCCATTCCTGAAGTAGTGGGATTATTAAGCGTACTTGATACGTAATGGACGAGATGAAGGGAAAATTCTACCTGATGTCATGGGCGGTCATATAAAACCGACCACAGTCTGGTGTCTATAAGACATTAGTCTATTGTTCGATGGTGTAATCTCTCTGGTGTACTAGGATCCATGTCGCCAGGAGTTAACTCATTGAATCTCCAGGAAGGCCATCAAAATAACTGGACCCCTAGCCATTCATATGGAAGTGGAGAGCATACGCAAAGTATGTGTCCAGAAAACGATGGATAACCAACCTGATGTCATTGGCATATCATACGACTAGGAGCACATCATGGACAACCTGAAAAATTTCATGAAGAGATATAACAGGATCCGTCTCCGACGTCGGACGTCAATGTATCCTCCGTTGAGAAAGCGTTTCTGCCTTTAAAATGGTGGAGATTAAAGGACGGACAAAGTTGAGAACAACTGATGTCATTCCCCTTTTTCATTCTCAATTGGGAAGACCTTTCTGCCTGGAAAAATGGTAGGAATGTAATAAGGATTACTGTCTCTAAACAGTTAACTCTTATATGGTAGAGCTCACTGCAACCCAGCAGTGACACTCTATACACAGTCTGCGAAAGTGGACTAACGAAAGATCAGTTTCAAACAGCTGACTCCTTTCAAGATAAAGATCCCTGCAAGTCAGCAGTCGACTCTTTATATAATAAGAACAATGCATTATGCAGTGGAATCTTATATTATTACTGAGATGCGAGGTATATTCACAGGACCTGGCCAGGCCTATCCTCAAAGTCAGTAAAAATTGGCTTCCAAAATTCCAGTCAAAATTGGAACATAAGAAGCTAAACCCACATAATCACACACCTTCAAAGGTAGCTGTGATAATGACGGACTTCTCTATGGATGAGAAGAAACGCCTTATATTCGCCAAAGTAAACGTTTTGCTCATGTGGGAGAGAAAGAACGGATACTTGCCAGTCACTCAAAAGCACTTAGCTAAAGCATGGCTGAAGACAACTAGTTGGAACCTCCACCTGGACTTCTATATTAGTAGTAGTAGATGTTAGTCTAACTGCATCTACAAAATTCAGTTGCTACGTTAGAAAATAGAGCAACTAAGGAGAGAAAATGCTGTCACTTCTCACAACACATCAAAATAGAGGCATAACGGAAGGAGAGAATCTCAACCGACAAGCACCTCTAAATCTATGGTAAGACTACAGAAATAAGTCAAAGGAAATATAATGGGAAATTGCTACCATCTGCAAACACAAGAGGCTTATTGGAAAGGTAGACCCTGTGTCCAACGCTAACCAAATCTGCTCTAGTAGGTTTTAGTCTCAAGTTCTGCAGCGGCTGCTATAGTTCACCCGGAAGAGATTGTATTTGCTCCGGTGATGATCAACAATTTTAACCCAGTTCCAAATGCCAAGATTACTGTTGGAGAAAGTGTTCAGTTAACTACACTCTCACAGGATTATCATTCTCCAGTGGCGACGAGAAGAATGAAGTTCTGATAAGGTGAAATGTTGAGAGATACATGGAATGCAACCATTCTCTCTAAACGTCATCTGGAAGTTGGCTTAATTGCAAAGCCATTACTTCACATAATGAATCTCTATGGAACATTCATACATTACGAGATGGTGTGACTCAGAGAGATCATTTATCACAACAGGAAATATAGCAAGGATGTCAGCAGTGGAACACTGTCAGAGGTAAATAGAAGAGCAGTTCACAGATGAGTGGAGTCAGGACTCCTGATGCTCCCAGTGACTTAAAGGAACATAATGCAGGGCTAACTTCATGGTCTTTGCGTTTGCCACCAAATTCATCAACAGATGCAATGTTGGGGCAGATTTTTTTTTAAGGAGAAAAATCACTTAGTTCAAAATGTACTACTCTAGTAGGGTAAAGGGAGACAGGGAGTAATTGACAAAACCACCTAAGGGATCTGGAAACTGTGGATTCTGTGATCATCTGTCATACCTATGAAAGATCTAAGAGAGGGGCCATGTAGCATGATGGAACAGAATCCCCATTTCCAGTCCGACACATTTCATAATTATACTTTTGAGTCTTAACGGAGACCATCCCAAAATAAGGGCTATTCTTAGATCGAAGGTTCCAGAACGAGTTGGGGGAGGCGGCGGTATGCACTTGTCTTATGATTGGTTCATAAATAATGAGCCCACGCTATTCCTGGGCCATATTTTAAAATCTAATTAGTAGGAGCGGGAATTTCACCAGGAGCGGTCGCTAGTGTGATGTGATGACCCAACAATGCCCTTGTAGATTCAATATATTGTTCTCTGGACAACAGGTACCACTTTAAAACATACTTTAATGTTGTGGCTAAACCTAATGTACGAAAGAGAAGAATATAAGAGTATTTTATGAATAATATGTGAAAGTGGAAAACCTAACTTCTGTGCGCCAGAATTCTGAATATTGCTTCTTCAACCTTGACACGTCTTTCACGCTGTATACTCCAAGTGCATATCAATCCCTTGTTGTGACTGGTTGCGTATGCTTGAGGAATGTAGTACACTCATGCAGATTCGCAAACCCAAACCCCTTGTGCATTCTCCATGCCTAGGATGACTTATTCTTAAATCAACTGTACCTTTGCTCTCGTGCGAGTTAACAAATGGCAGTCTGAATGGGAATGAGTGATGAAACATGTACAAGTTCCTTTGTAAAACGCAGAGAATGATGGAGTGAGTGAGTTGGTGATTTAATAAATAGCCTCTCACATCTAGTGGAAAGAAAGATGCTTCATATCCATATGTAAACAGGACGGTGATGGCACGCCAGAATTGCTAAGTCCATGTGATGCCTGGTCGCTATAAGCTCAAGAGAATTACTATAATTTCTCTTTGAAGTATTACACTGTTACCTCTACTGTTGGATGGTTCATATAAACTAGTTCCTCAGAGAACCATAGGTGTGTGAACCTGTATCTCAGTTGGCTGAATATAATGTATGGCTCATGCAAACTTACAAGGACTAAACATGTTTTCCACATATGTGCTTGGTGCATATGTGAACCATTGCTATGCAATTGAGCTTCTGTTACCTACTGTGGACATTACTCAGTGGGGAGAGAGCACATGATGATGATGATGTATCTGTGAGACAAGTCTGGTGAAAAAGGGGTGAGGTCTGGCATTGCTGTGTGAATATGGAATAAGACATTCATGCACCAACATCACAGCCATAGGAATGGATGTCTGGTCTGCTAATTTGGTAAATGCCATTAGTTAATACATAATGCATATTGCAGTTGTAAATGCCTATTTTCCATTTCCCTTCACAATGCCTGTCCCATGTTGCTATGTCACAATGATTGCTGTACTGTGTCTGGTCCTCCTTGTGCCCAGGTCTACTGTGGTTCAAACATGGTGGAACTTAGACCACATAAATGCTTGTAATTGTGTTAAGCTACCCTGTCTCAGCATATGGTCTTGTGATTACCACAGTGCATCACAGTGAAATTCACTACATCATCAACCTTAACCTTCCCCATCTCCATCTGTGTATGTTAATGTATGATAACATCATCTTTTAACATATGTGAAGAGATGTTGTGCCATTCTATATATCCACAGAGAACAGGAGGATGGAGGAGAGGCATCCATATATCATCTGGGAAAACTAACCAGTAGTCCCAGAATCCAGAACCAACTCTCTATAAGTGAAATCTTCTAGAACCCACAATATGGGAATTTCCTAGAGACTTTCAGCTCAGCTCTCAAACAGCTGGATATAAAAGAAAGAGAGAAAAACAGTTCTGAAGACTTCAATAATAAGAAGTACAGGATCATTAATCAAATGTCATCTGAGAATGAAAACAACAAGTCTGGTTGTTAACCCCATTCAAGACAACTTGTGAAATGACTGGTGCAATGGATTGTTTAGCTAGGACTTATCTTGGTTAATCTCCAGCCTGGTGCTCACAGTGTTGAAGAATGTGACTTGAAGTGTAGGTGAGATTGGACTGACTGAGGGGCTGCAGTATATTGGATTTTGTTCCTATCTCTGGGTTTCTTCAGCAAGTCATGTTTTGCATGTACCGAGTATACATCTCCCAATGTCAGGAGAGTGTTATCCTCAACTTTTGAAGTATCCCAGTATCAGCATTCACAGACAGTCTGGTCAACGGGGAGAGACAGTCTCATATCATCCTACCAAATCTTGTCTTCAAGAGGAATGAATCTGCCATGAAGCTTATTTTGGGAAAGCTGCTAACTGGAGCTAGTCCAACATCCATGCTGATGATAAAAGGATTCAACAGACCCAGAACAGTAGTTTCTTCCTTGAGTTGCCCATGGATAGGATTTCCTAAATTCCCAAGAGACATGAGATGAGGATAGAGATAGATACTGTAAACAGAATGATGTGGTGGTACTTAGAGAGGAGAGGTGGATAAGAGTTATTAGTTGGTGGAGTAATGGAGAGGTGGTGTATCATGTTATCTGCATGCATGTTAGCATATTTGTACATTTTGTATGTACCTTGTTGAGGTGTTGACATGACAAATGGGATGAACAATGGTCAGCACTAGACTCACCATAAGCTCAATAAACAGTATGATTGAACCAGTGTTTCAAGTACATGTCCCCAGTGAATTTCTTGTACAGTTGCTGTCAAGTGTTGTCTCTGGTGACTGTCTTAAGTGCTGTGGTTGATTATACATATTGTGAAAAGTCCTGTATAGATGTTGTCAGGTATCTCATGATGTATATCTTGTACACTTGTGGTGTAAACCAATTCCTTGTGAATGTATGTTCCACTTTTGTCAAGAAACTGTCATGTAGATGTCCTGTCCAACAGATGTAATGTACAGTTATTGTTGAAGTTTGTTTGTCTGCAAAAATTGAAGGACTACTTGAACTGATATAGGTCATACTGACAAAATAAAGAAAGAAGAGATCTAGGTGACGGACGAACAGCACACTGGCAACATTATAATGAGTGAGAGGGATCCTCAGTTGTACAGGCGCTAATAGTTCAGATCTTTTCTGGCCTTAAGGGAACCTTTTACTTCTTTTATAAATTTCTGTGTAGATACATAATAGTCTCACAGTGGGGGTTGAGCCAAAGAAAAATGGTTCTCCAAAAAGGCTATTGCGGGAATGATTAGCTCATTTGAGTGACCTCTAGACAAAACGTGCTAAATCATATCCTTTATCTTGTTATTTATTAGTCAAGATATATCTCCAGAGAACACTACAACTAGGTCCTCTGGCAACTCAATCTACAACATGTCACAGTAAGAAAGAAAGTTCTGAAATGCTTTATAGAACATGGTTTGCTGTATGGCAGTGAATCTTGACATGTAAATGAACAAATTAGGAAAAACTTGGAGGCAACAGAGATATGGTTCCTAAGACGAATGTTGCGAATTCCTTTGACTGCCAAAGTAACTAAAACCGACTGCCTGAATGAGGCTAAGAAACTAGAACATTATATTCAACAATAGTAAATGAGACAAATAGCGTTCTTTGATTATGTTATGAGAAGAGAGGTATCGGGAAACATTGTGACAACTGGAAAAATAAAGAGGAAGAGAGGCAGGGGCAGAGCAAAAGAATGATGCTAGATGGACTAAGAATATGGCATGGAGGAATATCATTAGCAGAGTTGATCCAGAACACCAAAGACTGAGATCTGTGGAGAGACATGAACGCCTACACCCGCTGGCAAGACACCTGATGATGATGAGCCCTTTCTAGCGTTGCTGTTGTCTTCCGAAAGGGATGTCCGAGTTTAGGAAGTTAGACTGCTTGTCGCCATGGTTCCTGCATTTATTCTTTATCTTCCGGTAGACCAACCAACAACAAAAAATAATAATAAAAATTGAACCGATTTGAAATACACAATGCCCACAGAGAGGTGGGATGATTAAGCAAATAGTGACTAACTAACTAGGCACAAACCCTAGGTCACCGAGGAATAGGATGTATCAGCGAGTCAGCAGCAGAGGATTCAAGTAGGATCCATGCCATCCATCCACAAAAGATGTATCTGCTTGTATCACTATGGAATATCCCTTGCATAACAGAAGGTCAGACCAAGTTATCACCTACTTCTGCTGAGTCGGTCGGGTGGCTGAAGGCCAAACTGGTAGATTTAGAACACCAGTATCGCACAACACACTCCAAACAGACATGTCCGCTGACCAACGAACACCTTACTGCCTTAAAAGCGCTAAAGGCTAACAAAACCCTCGTCATACTGAAACCTGACAAAGGGAGCGGTACAGTACTGATGGACATGTCAGACTACCAGAGAAAAATTGATGTAATATTGTCAGATGAATCCAAATTCAGGATAGATCAAAAAGTAAACAAGTCGGAGGACCTGGATGCAATAATGAGGAAAGAGATCCAGTCACTTGTGAATGCGGGACTTATCAGTGAGGCCACTGCAAAAACGCTCACACCACGTGGCTCGCACACTCCTCAGATGTACGGTCTACTTCACAAACCCGGAATCCCGCTAAGACCTATCATGTCCATGGTTAACTCTGCACAACACCGAATGGCGAGATGGCTAGCCGAAATTTTAAAGCCAGTACGACAGTCCTTCGATCCAAAAATATTCAGAGATACATTTCAACTGGTGGAATTATTGGATACTATGGACATAAATAACAAACACATGGCATCCATGGATATAGCCTCCCTATTCACTAACGTTCCATTAGAGGAGACAGTGAAAATAATAAGGGAACGCATTGAAGACAAACAACTAAAATTAGGCATACCAACACCTATTCTGGAGAGGCTACTACTACTATGTACCGCCAGCATACAATTCAATTTTCTAACTAAGTCATACCGCCAAATTGACGGAGTGGCCATGGGGAGTCCTCTTGGTACTATTCTAGTGGACATCTTCATGGCACATTTAGACGATAAGAGATCCTCAGACATCAACAACTTGGCCTTTTATGTGGACGCTATACTAATTATCACCACAGACGAGCTACAAGCAACATCGTTCCAGGCCACAATGAACAAGGCGCATAAAAACATCTCTCTTTCTATGGAACACGAACACAACGAAGCGTTACCGTTCCTAGATATTCTAATGAGACGTAGAGCAGACGGCACAATTCAAAGATCGGTGTATCGCAAAGGAACATGGACTGGCCAATACCTAAATTTTCAGAGCTTCACACCTGTCCAGTACAAACGGGGCTTAGTACGGCCCCTGTTTGACCGTGCTAGAAAGATATGCACCCAGGACACACTGACAGAGGAATTTGAAACTCTGAAGAATGTCTTAAACCTGAATGGGTACTCCTCAGGATTTATAAAGCGCCACTGCCAACAGCCCAAACCAAAACCAGACTTAGCTACAGTCCCTAAACTCAAGGTATTCATCCAGCTAACCTTTCGAGGGGATGACGTAATGCAACGTCTACAAGACCGGCTTACTACAGCAGTAGACCGAACATTCTGTGCTGAAACTCCAGTCATTAGATATAAAACCGTACCGATTCCTACACCAGCAGACAAAGAACCTGTTCCTCTGTATGCCACAAACAATTGTATTTACCAATTCACATGTAGATGCCAGGCCTTCTACATTGGTAGAACAGAGAGACAGCTTAACAAACGAGTGTCAGAACACATACCTCAATGGGTCAACAAGATAAAACACACAGGAGATGCTAGCCTCGTGGGGTCGACACACCGGAGGCTCCCGGCGTCTTCAGTTGGTAGGCACATTGTCGAGAGCGGCCATGTGGTTGACAGAGACACTTCCTTTCGCGTGTTGTTTAACACACAAAATACTCGCTTGTTAAAATTTGCAGAAGCAATTATGATCAATCAACGCAAGCCAGAATTGTGCAAACAGAAAGACATGTTAGTCAGCTTAAAATTACCTTGGTAGTTAATTGACATTACTGTGCGAATATGTGTATATTTCAACTTGAAGGATTTCTCTAGTTAATTCACGTAAGTTGTGTGATTTCTGCAGTATGTACCTGACGAGATGCAGCGAAATATGCCAGGCAATAAATCGTGCAATCTATTGTTTGTGTCTTCGTTATTCAAGAACGTCAGACTACTGGATATTTAGGCAACTGTTTTCAGAAGCAACAACTTCTCCTCGTTTACATTTATCCGACAGACAATAGTTAACGATCTTTAACCCCGACAACCCGTTGATTGTACTGTCAAGCTCACTTGCGAATTCCAATGTTCAGCTTCTACCCCGCTGTCATCACAATGAATGCACGTGAATTCCCTTTTCAATATCGCGGAATTCGAAACTACGACCTTCTGACCCTAGGATAGCAGAGAAAATTAATATATCTTGCGATAATGAGAAACATAGATTTTTGTGTTTAGTAATATTTTCTTTTTTTTCTGTGGCCAATAAGTGGGCAATATTAAAGCAGCAGTGACCTACAGCAAACGGACCAGACATGGAAAACTGCCAGACTGAATGAACAAGGTCAGCATGTGAACAACGGATTTGCCTGCCAGCTTCATTGAAGTAGGTGAATGAAACAGCGTGGAATCGTAGACGAAGCAGACACGTTGATAAATACAATGACTCACAAATAATGATACTATTACGAGGGGAAGTTAATAAGTAAGTCACAAATGGCTATAGAACAATAACTAAATATGATAACAAATTTAAACCAGTTTATTTTTATAAATACATTGTCACTTTATATCTCAACATAATTTCCACCAACATTGATGCATGTATCTCATCGTTTTATCAGTCCTCCCAAACCGGCTGCATAGAACTGCGTGCTCTGTTTTATAAACCACGTTTTCACTTCACATTCAACTTCGGCGTCATTAGCGAAATGTCTCCCGCCAAGGTGAGTTTTCAGTGGACCAAAAAGTTGCAAATCGCTAGGGGTTAAGTCGGGGCTGTAAGGTGGATGTTCAAGAACTTCCCACTTTAGTTGGCTAATTTTCTCCTGAGTTAATCGAGCCGTATGTGGTATGGCATTGTCATGAAGAAGCACACGCCTCTAGTCAGCAGTCCTGGACCTTTTCTTTGAACTGCTTCATGAAGCATCGATAGAACTTCACAGTACGATTCAGAATTCATATTGTCACCTTTCTTCTTGAAATTGGTTAAAAGCACTCCTTGACAATCCCAGAACACTGTCAGCATAACCTTCCCTGCTGATGGCGTACCCTTGAATTTTTGGACACAAGGGGAAGAAGGATGTTTTCTACCCAGCTATGCACCGCTTTACGGGACAAACATTTGTCAACATAAACTGGAAGCATTTCCTATGAATGTCCTTTGCAGGCAGTCCTTTTGCCCACAAAAAAAAACACACAACAACACGTTGCTCTTTGGTTGTACACTCCGTAAGTACAGTCGCCATTTTGTTTATGCGCTGCGCATGCGCATGAGACACCTAGCGCCACCTTACGAACGGGAATATAAAGTTCGATGGTGCTGTCACCTAATGACACCTGTAGAAAACACCAACTACATTTACCTGCCATCCCACAGAACTGTGTGACTTACTAATTGACTCGCCCTCGCTAGTTTATTGGAAGTTTTAAATGAAACAATCGTTTGGAAAAAGTAAACTTCCCTCTGTCGATTTAACTACCTACCGAATACCTTCTGCCTACCTACTTACCTACCTACCTACCTACTCATCTAATATCTCCCTACCTACCAACTTACCTAACTACATGTCTAATATCTACCTTCCTACGTATCTACTATTTACCTACCTTCTTCTTCTTCTTCAGCATTCCAAGCCATTGAGGTTCTTTGCTGCAGATACAAGCCGTCTCCGTTCGTCTCTCTGGTTGACCTTCTCTTGCCAGTCACTGATTCCAAGTGCTTGTAGGTCTGCATGTATATTATCTCTCCACCGTATTCTTGGTCTACCTCGGGGTTTTATCTAATACCTACCTACTTACCTTCTTATCTAATATCTACATATCTACCTACCAACTTACCTACTTATTTGATATCTACCTACCTACTTACCATCCTGCTTATCTAATACCTACCTGTCTACATAGTTACTTACCTATTTATCTAATATGTACATAATTACCTACTTATACAATAAATACCTACCTACTTACATACCTACCCACCTACCTACTTATCTAATATCTGCCTAACAACCTACCTCCCTATCTACCAACCTACTTATCTAATATCTACATATCTACATAACTACTTATGTAATATCTACCAACCTACCTATATACTTATCTAATATATACCTACATATCTACCTACCTACTTATCTAATATCTACCTACCTACCTACCTTCTTATATAATATCTGTCTACCCACCTACCTACCTAATATGTATCTACCTAACTACTTATTTAGAACCCTCACTCCACCCTCTTTGGGATATACTTTTCACTTCTACTGAAATATGCCTTTCGTGATCAGGATGACGGTATATACATTCACTCAAACATTTGCAGCAAGAATTGGCCTTACCAGCCACACTCGCTACCGCCATGGATCGTAGTTATTGCCATATGACAGTTATTAAGCCTTTTTGAAGCACAATGTACCAAACTATCGTCTGTCAAGACGGAAAGGTGCCAATGAAATGATGAACTACTTATTTAATATCTACCTACCTACCTACTTATATAATACTATACACCTACCTATCAACGCATCTAATATCTACCTACATCCCTACTAGTCTAATATATACCTACCTACATATCTAATTATCTAATATATACCTACCTACGTATCTAATATCTATATACCTATTTACTTTCGTATATTCGTATATCTACCCGCCTAGCTACTTATCTAATTTCTACCTGCCTGCGTGCCTGTCTGTCTATCTGTCCGTCTATATATCCGTCTATCTATCCTTCTGTCTGTCTGTCTGTCTATCTGAACGTCTATCTAGCTAGCTATCCTTCTGTCTATCTGTCTATATGTCTAAAAGCTAGAAACAATGAATGTAAGCTTTAATATAGTGGCATCAATAAAATCATTTTTATTAGACAGAAAACAAGTAATATCACATCGCACAATATATCTTTATCTCAAGCCATTACCATTAATATTGGAGTACCTCAGGGGTCTATACTTGGCCCTCTGTTATTTGGCATTTATATAAATGATCTTTCCTTATATCTGTCGTCGTCCTGCGATCTATTTGCAGATGACTGCACAGTATATACAAACGCTATTGATTGTATTGTGCTAGAATCATCCTTGCAACAGAAAATAGTGTAGTAACTCAATCAATCAATCATGTGCCATGCCGGAAAGCGTGGGCGGTCATGACTCACCATTTCACTCGATCACCAGCGTCGTGGATCAGCTCAGTGTTCCTGTCTCGTCCATGCCATGTGGCCAAGCCATCCAGGTATTTTCCTCTCGGTCTTCCTCTTGGTCTGTTCCCTTCGATCTTGCCAGTTGTCACTAAGTTCTCCAATCCATTTCTTCTCATAACATGTCCAAAAAATTTTGACTGTCTACGTCTAATTTCTCTAATCAGTTTACGATTTTCATTTGTCTCCTGTAGTACTTGGTCATTGGTTTTTCTGTCTGTCCATGGTATTCTTTGCATTTTCCTCAGAAACCACATTTCTGCAGCCATCAGATGTTTTTCAGCTTGACTGCATCATTGTCCAAGTTTCACATCCATACAAAAGAACAGGCTCTATGTATCCCCTCAACACTCTTTTTCTCGTTTCAATTGACATCTTTTTATTGGTCAGAATGTTTTTCATCTTGCTAAAGGCTACTTTCGCCATGGCGATTCTTGTTCTAATCTCTTCAAGGCATCTCCCATCAGATGTTATGACTGTTCCGAGATAATTGTACCGATTCACTTGTTGAAGAATATTCCCATTTACTTGTATATTACATTGTGGTACTTCGTTCTTCCTAGTGACGACCATAACCTGTGTCTTCTTACAATTTAATTCCAACCCCAGCTGCTCACTGTGTACAACAACCGCATCTACTAATTGTTGTAGATCTTGTGCATTGTCTGCAATCAATACTGTATCATCTGCATATCTAATGTTATTGATGTTTTGTCCTCCAATGCTGATTCCATTTATATCTTCTACATTTCTGAAAATATTTTCACTATATAGGGAAAAAAGATCTGGAGACATTACACATCCCTGCCTAACACCTCTCTTAATAGGTTGATATTGTCCCACTTCATTATCAATCCTTATGGCAGCTTGTTAGTTTCCAATATATGTTTTTTATAAGTCTAATGTCTTTCCCATCAATTTGTAGATCTGCAAGCATATCCACCATGTTGACATGTCTAACTCTATCAAAAGCCTTTGTGTAGTCAATAAAGCAAAGATGTATATCCTTGTTTACTTCTATAGCACGTTCAATAACTGTTCGCAGCATATACACAGCATTTACTGTACCCTTTCCTTCTACAAAACCACATTGTTCTTCCCCTATTTCAGGTTGTATTTTCTTCCTCACTCTTTGCATGATAATTCGTAGCAAAATCTTTGTGATGTGACTCATTATACTAATTGTTCTATGTTGATCACATTCCAAGGCTCCTGATTTCTTTGGGATTGCAATAAATACAGAGTTTCATAATTCAGAATGTATATCTCCAGTATCATATAATGTGTTCAGCAGTTTTGTGACTTGCTCTAGTCCAAATTCTTCTAAATCTTTAATCATTTCTGTTGTGATGTTATCTGCACCGGGGGACTTGCCAGCTTTCATATGCTTAAGAACATTTCGAACCTCCATCTTCAACATTGGCGGTCCTTCATTATTAAATCTAATATCATACTGTTAGTCTATGTTATCATTATAAATGTTTTTCACAACAATTCTAACCTACGTATCGTCTTCAGTTACTACCACTCCACAAACGACTACTTTTTAATAAGGCTAAAGTAATCTAAATTAATTCACAAAATTGTATTTGAAAATGATCCATGCTACCTTTGTCCATTGTTCAAAATAATGCAAGACATAGCGAACGACTAAGTATACTTCAAGTCCCTATACCTAGGATAGACTTATATAAAACAAGCATAGCATACTCTGCCGCTCAGTTGTGGAACAATCTTCCACAAGAAAGTTAACTAGAGTTATGCAAACCGCATGCAAATTAACATTTCTAAAACAAAGTCTATGTTAATAGCAATCAGGCAAATACTTCACACTCTAAACTCGCAAATAGCTCATCAGCTGCACATTGGTAGCACGCCTGTAGAAAGTGTAACCGAGCACAAGGCGCTGAGTCTTCTCATTGATCAAACTCTAACTTTTAACTCCCATGTTCATGCTCTCGTTAAACACACAGCCAAAAGAAAAAAGTATACGAACTTGCCAAAAGTAAACATTTTTTGACGAAAACACAAGAAAGATATTCTATACTTCCCACATACAAACACATATTGATTATTGCTCCACAATCAGAGTTGGATGCTCTATTTCAATAACACAATGCCTTTATTCACTCCAGAAAAAGGACAGTGCCTTTAATTAATGATGAAAAGCTCACCGACAATTCTAACCTACATAAACGTTTTCGGTTACTGCCACTCCACAAACGACTACTTTTTAATGAGGCTAAATTAATTCACAAAATTGTATTTGAAAATTCTCCAAGCTACCTTTGTCCATTGTTCAAATATAACGCAAGACATAGCGAACGCTTTAGTGTACTTCAAGTCCCTAAACCATATTCTGCCGCTAAGTTATGGAACAATCTTCCAGAAGAAATCAAAGACACCACCAATCATTATACATTATACAACCTGTTTGAAAACTACCTCAGTCAAGATGGCGACGGACCGTCGTGTTGTTTTGTGTTCGTTAACTTTTTCGCGTAGGGGATGGATTTATTCATCTCTTGCGTGTAATTGGTGTGCCAGGATGTAAAACCAGGAGTTTCTACGCAAGATCTGCGCGGGTGCTACGGAGTTCGTGCATCGAGCGAAGCCATCCTTGAGTGAATTTTCAGCAGCGTGTGTGGTTCTCAGCAGTCTGTGTTTACGTTTTTTCAACATGGCGGAAGAACGTGTTTTTTCCGAGCGGTCAGCAGTCAACATAACGAAGCGGTGTGGTAGCCGCGCAGGGACAAAGAAGCAAGGTAAGCGCGGTGGTTTGAGGCGTTTTAGACTCAAGTGTCACCGTCTAGGACTCAGGAATATCCGTATTCTATATTGGAACTGTGCCAGTGTAAAACAACGGGGCTCTATTTTAGAAACCCTAGTTTACAGGAACGACATTGTAGCACTCCAGGAGACGAGACTGGGCGATCAGCTACTCCGAATTGCCGGCTTCAAATGTTTCTACAACAGACGACATCTGGGAACGGCGATTCTCGTTCGCGACAGCATGGTGGCGTCAGAGCTAGACATGTCCAGTTGGGACAGTGACGATATACAAATACAGGCGTTGAGAGTTCATTCCAGTATACCATTCGTGTTGGTTAATGTTTATGCCCGCAATGCGAGTATGGACGCCCAGAAGTGGCAGTGCTTAAGTGGCATATTAGGCCACGAGAGAAATGTTATTTTCTGTGGTGACTTCAACGCTAAAGGCAGAGCATGGGGAAACACTTCCTCCAATACACAAGGGGAGGAGCTCGAGACTGCACTGGAAACCATCGACCTGGTTTGTATTAACAGTGGCTGTGTCACCAGAACAGCAAGCCGTCCAGGCGATGAGGACAGTGCTATTGATCTGGCGCTAGTTTCACCTTCACTCACTACAGTGTGTAGATGGGGTGTCCTAGGACACCATGGCAGCGACCACCACCCGTGCAGCATATTGGTGGAGAAAGGCAGAACCAGGCAGCACAAGCTAAAGGTAAAGACGTTCCAGTATGACAGTACAGCGCAAGATGTGGTGAGTAAAATAAGACGTGACAAGCGCAGAACGTTTCAGGGCAGGAAAAAAAGCTGGGAGCAGCCACCGTGGTGGAGTTTCGAGGTGGAGAAGGCTTGGGTGGATAAGCGTAGTGCTGTAAGGAGATGGCAAAATGCCAAGAAGAACAGAGCTGGTCATCCTAGTCCCTGCTTGCACTTAGAAAGAGAGATGCACACAAAAGTAAGCTATTTAAAAAAACTGGTCAAGGTGGTTAAAAGCGAAAAATGGGCAGAGGTGTGTCAAAGAGTAAGCACAGACAAGTCACTGAAATTGTTCTGGCGACTACATAAAAGCATGAGTGGTGTAGTCAAGAATAAGAGCATTTCAGACTTCCAAGGAGCTGACCTCACCTGGCAGAGGACTGACGAGGACAAGGGCAAAGCCCTCTTTGAACGCTACCTTGAGCAGGGCAACCAGACAGACATGGGAGGCCGAAATCTGGCCAAGGAGGTCACCTCAGACAGATGCAAGGCCCAGAACACTTCGGAGGAAGACACAGTGACAGTGAAAGAAATCAAGGCTGTGCTTCGACGATCAAAAAACAGTGCTCCAGGTCCTGATGGCATAAGATACGACGACATAAATAGGTGTACCGACAATGAGCTAGAGAAACTAGCAGACATGTACAACAACAGTATAGGGAGTGCTAGCATCAAGGAGGAATGGTTACACAGCTATCTGATTCCCTTGCCGAAGCCTGACAAAGACCACAAAAAAATTCAGGGATATCGAATTATAACCATGCAGAATACAATAGGCAAGCTGCTGGAGAAGGTAATTGCCAGGAAAATATCAAGCCAACTAGAGAGGCAAGGTGTTTTCCCACCTACCCTGGGTGGGTACCGTCCAAATAGAGAAACCTGGACCAATGCAGCAGTCTTTGCCCATGATGTCTATGAAGGTTTCCACTCAGGCACTGAAACCGTTGCTGCAGCGATTGATCTTGAGGACGCATACAACAGAGTACCACTGGATTTTTTAATGTTTCAGCTTCTTGAACTAAACGTAAGTCCAGTCCTCCTTAGTTGGATCGCTGCAGCCCTCTACCAACGGAAAGTAGTTTTTAGATGTGGCAGTTGGACTTCGGAACCAACAACAATATATCCTGGCCTACCACAGGGATCACCATTATCTCCGGTACTGTTCAACGCCTACACAGTGAGAATCACCAGTGAGCAGATCACTGGACCTGGCAGGACATTGTCGTATGCCGATGATGTTTTAGTGTATCGTCAGGGTAAGGATAGAGAGGAGGTTGCTGTGGAACTACAAACCGAACTCAATCGCATAAGTACTTGGTGTGATGAAGCTGGGGCAATGGTCAACCCAACAAAGGCAACAGTGACTTGGTTCTCGTTGAATAATCATATTGTCAACAATCCAACACCAACTGTAATGCTGTGTTCAGAGACGGTGGAAAGAACGCAGGCAATGAATTACCTGGGGATACGGTTTGATCGAAGCCTTGCTTATAATGTGCACATAGACCAGGTGATAACAAAGGCCAAGCGGGGTTTGGCAGCGATGCGGGTGATGGCGGCAGCAAACTGTGAGCAGCGCCATCTATGTCTTCTGTACGAGGGGCTGGTCATGTCTGTTTTGGAGTATGCAATGGCAATCCTGACTCTCAGCCATAAGCAGATAGAAAGGATGGAAAGGATACAGAATGAAGCTATGCGCATTATTCTTGGATGTACAAGAGATACAGCATGCAGGGCGATGCGCTACCTTCTTGATTTTCCAACCATTGAAGAGAGAATACAAGTTTGCAGGGCACGCGCCTACCTCAGAATTAACGCAAACACACAACATCCACTGCATAGTGAAATTAGGAAGGTGAAGGGCAGCAGGTTAAAAAGAGGACGGTCGTGGATGGGTCAAGCCGAAGACATTCTTCAACAGGTGTGTTCACTTGAGGACTTAGAACCTGGCGAGGAGTGGGTGCAAGTGCCAACAGACTTCTGCACATCCTTTTCAGTTTGCATCCAACTAGATAGAAAATGCAGACAAGAAAATCCGGCTGCTGTTGAGGCTGAAGTACAAGCGTTGATTTTCGAGAATTCGCTAGACGGTGACGCGGTCATCTACACAGATGGGTCGGTCGTCCGACATGTGAGAAGCTCATGGGCCTTTACAGCTCGGGCCGGAGGGAGAATTGTGAAGGAGGACTCTGGTGCTTTCACTGAAACCACAAGTAGCCTGACCATGGAAGTCATGGCAGTAAGTAAAGCAATAACATGGCTCGAGACACAGACATTCACTAGGGCTTGTTTCCTTAGCGACTCAATGAACATGATCAAGAGGATAGAGGAGGGGTCGATCCGAAGAGAATGGTTGCTGCCTCTGAAGCGGTCTCGGCTGGCAAAGATTAGTTTCATCTTCGTGCCAGGTCATGCGGGAGTACAAGGAAATGAGCGGGCTGACAAGCTCGCAGGTGAGGCTACTGTGGAGGGCGGACGCGCCATGGACCAGGCTGACATTCTGAATGCTCTACGAGAAGTGAGACTTTTGCGAGAACCAAGTGATGACTGTGAATCTACAACAATGGCTAGACTGCGGGAGCAGCAAATTAAAAGAGGGATGGCCAAACAAGAACACTACGCAGGAAGCCAAAGAAGATTGATAAACCAACACAGAACTGGCGTCGTTAGCCGCTATACGCTGCGGGATTTGCTGAGGAGGGGATCCGAGCACTTATGGACTGAATGGTTCGATGTGCAACGAGGATGATCTGTCGACTAACTAACTAACTAGATACCCCATCGAAAAGAAAAAAAAAACCCAGTAATAATGGTAAATTATCTCGAACGACAACTAGCCAATAAACATCCCCATATGTACGGCACGTTACACCTTCCTTTGGTATTTATAATTCCCATGTTAAACATTACCTTAGTGAGACGTGCATTATTGATTATGTTTCATGCGTTTTAATGCGTATTGTTCTTTTATTGTCTAAGATTAGCTTCATAAGTAATATTGAATGAAATAATGTATGAGAGGAAATAGAGAAGGGCAGAATGACAGACGGGCCTGCGTGCCCAATTCTTAACTCTTTGAAAATAAAGATTGTTCGTTCGTTCGTTCGTTCTGTCTGTCCGTCTGTCTGTCCGTCTGTCGGTCTGTCTATCTGTCTGTCTGTCCGCCCGTCTGACTATTCTGTCTATGTGTCTTTCGTTCAATTGGTTCGGTCGATGGGTGGATGAGTTGGGTCAATCTGTGGGTGGGTGGGTGTGCGGTCGGTCGGTTGATGGGTGGGTATGTGGATGGGTGGATGAGTTGGTCGGTCGGTCGGCCTTTGTCCTGTCTGCTCACCTGCTTGACTACCTGTCTGTCTAGCTATCTTTCTGTATATATGTCTCTCTGTCTAGCTATTTAGCTGTCTTTTCATCTTTCAATTTTCTATACCTTCCTACATATTAACTTATCTATAGTGTAAAGATGTACATATAAAGATGATGCATTATGTTGTCACTGTCCAAATCACATACTATTGTCTATGAATTGGGTCATAAACTAAACTGTTTGCCAAGAACTGCGACAGCTGGCGCCTGAAAGAGACAACTGGTAGTTATTCAATATTAATAAATGTTTGCTTACATCATTATCCGTTTACAATTATGTGATTCATCCATTGTACTTTATGAGTCATAAAAAAGATAACATTTTTTGCCTATTATTCAGTATTTCTTCCATAGTAACTACGAAATGGTCCATTAACTCACATCTGTTTGTTGCCTCAGAAAATATGCAATTCTGTCAAACATGTTAATTTATTATGTTTGCTGATGTTGTGTCATGGACTCTCAATAATGTTTAAACTCCGCATTGCAAACACCATACATTACACAGGTTTATCGCCGCCTTGATAGACCACAGTTTGTAACATGGACTAATACCGCCAAATAGTACAAAGCATGGGAAAATGTAGAGAGCATGCGTTGCCCATGCAACACGATCCCTCTCTCAGCCTGACTAGTTTACTATAGAAGAAAGATAACACCAATACGTCTGGAACTAGACAAACTGCCGAAGCTGCTGAAAATGCCGCATCAGCAAAGGAATGTTCTACCTCTGGACCGTCGGAGCTTCCATTCTGCAGCAACTGCCGACCAAGGATCTGTTCTGGCCTGACATGACACATAGTCTTTAAGTTGTATTTCGTCGCGCTAGGGTAAGGCGTATACCCTTCCAAAAGCGTCACTCCGCCGAAGACGTTGGCACAATATGGGATGTCGGGTTTGGTGAGCGCCGTCCAACATTCGACGCTTACAGAAAGCAAATAGTACCGTCTTCTGTCCTACAGTAGCTCAGACATATCTGACTAAGACTTGACTTTCATATGCATTATTTTATACCTAGAAGTAAATTTAATTTACATTTATATATAACAACAAGTCATCGAATAAGAATAGGGGAAATTGTAACTGAAATCTACCAACACCAAAAGCTCTATACTGCACCTTTCTGACATTTGCATTCACTATAGAAGTCTTAGAGGCCTAATGATAGCAGAATACACTGCCTTGTAAAATCACCGAGGGCACTGGAACACCTCCGTCCTAAAGGACACATTGCACTGACAGGCCGCAGCTTGTAAAAGTAGCAAAAGATCGTGAGAATGACTTGTCGACATCCGGACTGATTGATTAGTTTCAATGTCTATCTTCACCGCACTTTAAGACTATCCATTAGTCTTCTGGTCTTCATCTGCAGACAACACCAGGAGCCTTTCAGTCAGTGCACAAACTCTATAACACTGGCAAGAATCCCGATGTCCACATAATGAAACAAATAGGTACAACTACAAGTAATTTGCTGCGAAACGTAACTACGCTATTATAATCTTATATACTTAGAAACGTAACTACGCTATTATAATCTTATATACTTAGAAACGTAACTACGCTATTATAATCTTATATACTTAGAAACGTAACTACGCTATTATAATCTTATATACTTAGAAACGTAACTACGCTATTATAATCTTATATACTTAGAAACGTAACTACGCTATTATAATCTTATATACTTAGAAACGTAACTACGCTATTATAATCGATACCTTATACACAATGTTTTGCTGTGTTGGTTTATTTTATGAAATGGTACGGATGCTGGTCGTTCAGAAAGAAATGGCAAATCTACCGAACTTAAAACTTGCCCAGAAATCACGGACAGCCAAAACATGCTGGGTTGACTGCTATGTCCTGTAAAGGACATGCAAACAACTGTTTATATACACCATAGTCTAGTGGCTAGCACGTTTGTCTACCGACTCGGCAGTTTCATTTGATCCGGGCTCCCAGGTCTAGCAAGCCTAAAATGGATTCCAGCAGATTCCTGGAAAGCCAAGACGCCAGGAGGATATTACCACGTGACGCTCGAGTGCTGATTGATCTATACAAATATGGAGTTAGCACCGGATAGCCAATGTTCTTCACAGCGTGAAAGACAGTTATTTACATACATACATAACACATACAGACATAACACATACAGACATATTATCTAGCTGAAAGATAGGCAGACATGCATCTTTAGACACATACCCACAGACATACATACACACAAACATATATACAGACAGACATACAGACACATACACATACATACAGATATATTAGCTGGCTAACATAGAGACAGAAATGAATCTGTAGTTATGTACCGTCTGGCATCTTTTAATTGTGTGTTCCGCAGGCAGCGCTTAAAATAACTCAATCAAATTGTTGCAAACACGCCCGATACATAGTGGTTTCCTAACTTCTAACAACAAACCTGTGTCTTGAGATCTCAAATATTCAGAAGCTGATATAAATCAGTCTTCAGATACATCAAACACACGAAAGTAATCGACAATATCTCTTTCACACTCACTGGACACCCAACACCCAATGGCGTGCAACGAATGAGGAGTCATTCAATACTTTATTTTCTTCGAAAATGTATTTGTTAGTTTGAAAACTTGACTCTGCAGTTAGAAACGGCGCCTGTTTCCTTATTTCTATGAAGCAGTCTCACATCTAAGAAATAAAGCCACCACATACGGGGAAATGCATCTACGAGGAGCAATATCGTGGCTGCTGTCTAGTATGGTAGAATCGTGGTAATCCAATTTACAAGTCACTAGAGATTTGTCTCAGGGCTTGTTGTGCCGTGCACTTTAACCAAATACCACAGCGCTTTATTCACCTTCGTTAATAACTTTTGGGAGGATGGTGGGAAACCGAAACTAAAGCAAAATGAACAACTCGTATAGATTGTGTTCATTTGCAGCCTTTCAGGGGCTCACTTTATGATGTGTTTAGGTCTTTTATTTAATTTATTGATGCTCGTGGTTTGAGAAACGTATCTGATGACATGAATGTCATATTTACATTGTAATAATATAGATTTATTTGTGTGTATGTTTTCCAAGAAAAACACTGTAAAATCGAAATACTCCAGTTCAAAATCGGTTAACTGTTGTACGTTCAGCCTGCGTTGTGACTTATGGGCAGTGAATCCGTTCACATCTCCGACATACCGAGTCGAGGATTCAAATTCAGCTGCGGGCGATTTGGAAGCACACCATCTTGCGTTGATTTCGATGGTATAGGTCGTCGGCCGTTCAGAAATCAATAAAAAACAACTGAAAGTAGTAATTGCTAAGTAAATTATAAATATACAAACTATCGTGGGTTGATTGTGACGTTTCGTAAACAACATGCAACTAACTTTGTTTTTAAAATCGCACATTCTTACCGTCATTCCTATTCTGATGTATCTATGAATGTTATTCTTATTTATTTTGCAATAAAATGTTCATTCTTTCCTTCTCACGATTCTTCCTTTCTAAAACATACCATTACAAACCAGACACCAAACCTCACTAAAGCGAACATCCGACTAACAAACGCGTTTGTGGTAAAACACCTCTAGGGTGATGGACGCATTTTGAAAGTTACATTTGTCAACGTCGGTGTTCTTCTCGTTACTGAAAGAAGTGTGTCACGGGTCATTTGACGCTATCAGAGGATAGGCGACACCCTGAGTCTTGCAAACCGTTAAATGTGTCTTTAGACTACAAGTTTGTGGCGGCAGATTGATGGAGCGCTTCATCTCTCTTTGTCAGATACCATGATCTCTCAATGGCCGATTAGCCAGCCATCTGTATGTGGCTTCTTTTAAGTGGTTACGTGACTTAGGTGAATGGATCGGGACACAACCGAATCACAGCGACTAAGTGTTCAGAGCAGTGCAATTATATGTACAAAATAAGTAAATAATCCCTTTACATGTTTTGATGGTATTGAATACATTGTGCCTGCCCAATATTTGTATCCACCAATTGGCACTCGATGGTTGATGCCACGCCGGCCGCCTTGACTTTCCAAGACATTTCCTGGTTCCCATTTAAGGCTGGATCATCATTGGGAACCTAGGTCAGTTGTTAAAACCCTCGATGAGGATCCGAATACATAACCACCTAGGCATCTATCAAATTTTCTACTCTATGCACTACCACGGCTCCGAATATAAGTAATGAAATGTTTTAAAACGTGTAGACGTTATATTTAAAAAAGGGTAGTTGTATATCCTTTACAGGACGTTTTCAGTCAGCACCAACATTTTCTGCTGTTGTGATATCTTGGTAAGTTTACGTTCACTAGTTTGCCATTGCTTTCTGAACGACCGGCACCCATACCATTTCGTAAAAAAACTAGCGCAACGTCATCTGCCGCCAAATCGTGCGCAGCTGTGTTTCGAACGCGGGTATGCCAAATCACGAACCGCGTCCGTAAATCCTTGGACACGGAGACCGTCCGACCGACATAGACAGAAATATGTAAGGCCGTCAGAGGAACAGATCCTTCCATTGGAATGAAACTATTGCATATTACATTTATTCCGACATTTGAGATACTAGACCCGGGGTGTCGATTAATCAGATGACACCAGTTGCCATCGTCAAATTGATCAGCTGCGATGAATAGCTTGTGCTCTATGACTGTCGCTATGATGGTACATTACAGTGTAACAGCCTCGTTATGGTCCATTTCTTAATGCTATTCTCCCGTCGAAACCTTCTTCTTCTTCCTTCTATATGCCAGAAACAGTTTGCTGCTATATTTCTGTGATTTGACACCGACATAACATTTTGTAGGCCTGAGAGCCAGGAGAAAAAGGTGTCCAATATTCTTATCACCTGTGGCAAGCCCTAGCCCAGGCGTCGAAATCGCTACGGACAATGCTCATGACCATACCAGCGCAGTTCGTTATCAACTTCGCTAGCGTGACCATCCCCCATTGAATTAGTTATCTTGTTATGCATCCTGTTACTTTGTTTCTGTTGTAGGCTTACTACACGATAACTAATAGTGGCAGGTAAAAGTTAAACTCACATTTAGAAGTGTTTATATTTTCCTCGTATACCTCAACAAAGCAATGGTGAACAGACCAAATGAAAGCAGAAGAGAGACCGATAAGCGTAAACGATGGACAGAGGGAATAGCAGAGTCCATGGGAATTTCGATACATGAAGTCTATAAACGGGTACTCTCCCGCTGTTTATACTTCACCTGGACACCGCAAGGTACAAGAGAAACAGGACGAGATGAGATGAGATATATAATTTGTCTTTACTCACGATATATATATATATATATATATATAGCAAATTTAATTTACGTAATAAGCAGATGACAAGTGGCCTATTGCTTTATGTTGTTAGATTAACTGTTAGTCATTTGTGTCTGCTTCTTTCTTCCTCTCTATTTGCTTTGTCCTCCTCTTCTCACTTCTCTCCTAGCGCGAGAACAAATTGGCTGTTGGTGCAGCAATAAGAAGCACTCAACGGCAGCGGACAGCGTCAGGTCTAGGCTCGAAGTGGCAGCTGGTAAAACGGTGCCTTGTAAGGTTCAGCGTTTGATGTCTGGTGTGGAGTTTATTGCAGAGCTGACCACACATACATTGCTGTGTTTCATACTTGTTCTTGTTCCTTCCTCCTGCCTTTTTGCCACACCACAATACACGCAGGTAGCCGTAATAGCTTCAAGGATAGCACGCTAGCTTATCAGTACGATAGTCATGTGTTCTAATTCCCATTTACGTGGATTTGATAATTTAAATTGACATCCGTTCCTATAGGACGTTTTTTTTTTCTTTTTTTTTTTTTGCCCCAATATAAACATCCATATCTCAGTAACCAACTGAGGGAAAATTATGAGATTTAGTATATAACCTGATCGTTATGTCCACCCAACAAACATTTTTTTTTTCTGGAGATTTTACAGCAGATTTCAAAGTTTGTTTATATGCGGTATATAATTTACGGGTCTGAGATGAAATTCATAATTTTAAATGTATTTCAGCGTAGCCAGACAATCAGCGCTCAGTGTTGAATATTGTTCGTTTTTTCACGGGATTGGCCTTATGCCAATTACCCGCGTTGTTTAAACTAGGACTGTTTATTCAGAGAAGTCTCAAAATGTAGGTTATTTCATGAAACCTGATTAATATGTTTTTTTTTTTTTTTTAATCTTACCACTTATCGCTAACATTTAAATGTGTGAATATTTTTCAATGGAATTGAATGCGAAATTATACACTTCAAAGAATCGCTATGAAGTTGTACACATATTTTTTTCAAGGAGCTGATCGCAGGAAACTGTTTTATACTATTACAAATTCCGAAAAAAGAATAATGCATGCATTGGGTTTGAGTAAACGGTCATTTCGTCGACAGCTTTGACAAAGATGTCAAAAGGCGAGCTATTATAAAAATGCTTTAAAAAGTCGCTTGATATACGACAGGGTCGGCTTCATTGCACCGGGTTATATCCCATATGGCTCGGTCTCTTTCCGCAGCGCGGAAAACATCGCACAAAGCACGAACTTCCCAGTTCTAGAGACGACCCACAGAAGTCTCCGAAAAATTTAACTCGTGAACCAAAGGATGCGGCCCGGAATCGAACCCGCGACCTTTGGAGCCCGAGATAAAAAGCTTGACCACTTCGCCACGGAGACTCCTAAAATTATAAACATTTTGGATTTTACATCCAGGATTACAAAAATGCTGGATGCCAAAGAAACAGTGACTGTAAGAAAACTTAGGGTTTGGTTCAGAAAGAACAATAACATAGAGATATCCAAAACAACTTTGTGGAAAATTATAAGGACATTATCTTCACTATTTGAAAGTACAAGGGTGGTAGAAATAATCTTTGCGAGCAACCGCATTTAAGAGCCATGAGAAGCAGATATCTACGTGAAATAAGGGAAATGCGCAAAGAAAATTATGGCATACTGTGTTTGGATGAAATGTGGATCAATGCGCACCACACAAGTGATAAGGAATGGCAATCAGTGGATGGACAGATAAAGCGATATGTGCCCAGTAGTATAGGACATGTTTTGGTCATGGCCCATGCTGGTAATACGCATAATGGCTTACAACAGAATGCTGGGCTCGTGTTCGTATCAAAGCATACAGACAATAGGTAATGTATTTAGAGATTGGCTCGAGAATAATGTGCTTCCATCCCTAGATAGACCGTCGTGTCCAATTATGGACAATGCATGATATCAATGTTGTTGCCCAAGAAGACAAAATACGTACAGCTTCGAGCACAAAAGGAGCAATAAAGATATGACTCCGAATGGAAAACATACCATTTCCAGAAACGTATTTCTAGCTAGAATTGTTGTCCCTTGTAAAACAGACGCCAAAAAGCAAGAAATATCAAATCGACAAGTTGATAGAAGAGCATCGTCTTGGGTGCTTGAGACTTCCGCCGTACTATTCTCATTTTAACCCTATAGAACTTGTGTGGGCTAAAATTAAAGGACAGGTGGCAGCTGACAATACTTTATTCAAATTGTCTGACGTCAGGATACTAATCCAGCCCCCGCTATTAAATAGCTTTGAAAAATTGATAACAGTTACTGGAAAAATGTGAGGACCATGTGTTGAAAGAGGAAGAGGATTATTGGAGAAAGGATGGATTGAATTTTATGCAACCGAGAACAGTCATCAACCTACTGGAATCGTCCGACACAGATTAAGGTCTGAGCAGATCGCAGACCTTAATCCACGTGCTGTGCACACCAACTGGGATATTTTGCTATAAATATTCAGAAGAATTGCAGGCCCTAAACATTACAACATCAGCGTAATGTCAATGATAACAGTTTGTATTCCACAGTGATGGATTTTCAATTCCGCAAGCCATCAGCCGTGACAAACAATTGTATTGAAAAAGAACACACACACACACATACACACATACACACACACACACACACACTAAACGCATTGAATACCAACAGAAGAGTAATATTGCGGTGTAAACTGACATATTGTGGCATAACAAGAAACGTGAGAGCAAACACGTTGTCAAATTAGGGGACAACACACGTACATACGAATAATCTATCAACTTCAATGAAAAGAGGACCAACATCTTGGTCGTTAAGAAGAAAGACCAATATAGAGACACTGACAACTAGTTTCATAGTGCAAAACAGGTAATCATGTTCCGACTCTGAACGGTAAACAACATGAGTAGACAATCTTTCACGAAGACTCAAAGCGGGTCTGTCACCCATGTGTACGTGTGAACAAACTACACAGACAGCTGAACAGATCCTTAAAAATGGAAACATGATGACCAAATTGCGGTATCATTTCTGGTCACTCCATACGCACATTAACGCACAGCTATTTGGAAGCTTTCACCAACTCAATATAAAAAGCTAACACGAATACTTATATACATATTATTAACCAGCCACTGCAGAAACAAGAAAGAAATGAAAAATAAGGTAAGAAATATATTCCTTCTACTTTCCTGTCAATTTACACATTATTTACCCCATGCCTCTGTAAATTCTCTGTCTTTACTAATATTACACATTGCACCCCTCGCGGGATTCTCGTGGTGAAGTGGTCAAGCCGTCTGGCTCGGGCTCCGAAGGTTGTATGTTCGATTCCGGGCCGCGTCCTTCATTTCAAGAGTGCATTTTTTCGGAGACTCCCGAGGGTCGTCGCTGGAGGTACGGAGTTCACGCTTTGTGCAACGCTTTCCGCGCTGCGGAAAGAAACTGAGCCATATGGGATACAATCCCGGTGCAATGCAGCCGACCCTGTCGATTTTAAGCTACTTCTTTCATTGCACCCACTCCCATACGAATCCGGATACGCCTTGCGTGTCATCTGAATTGGCGGGGCTTTCATTACTCTAAACATAAATTTGTTAGCGAGAAATCACTAGTTTTTCAGCAAAACATCAAAGAAATGTCGCCGCTTTCGATGATTTAAGTTATTTTTGGACCTATCAAAGACATATTCCTTGGGTGGGGGTAAATATAAGACGGCTGGAAAAATTTTATAACGATGCAACAGACAGTTTTAAAAATAATTGATCGTGAATGAAGGCATTCTTTTCGGGACACACCCTCATCGACTCACCCTAAAGTGGATACTAGGAAATATCCTGGAAAGTAATGGCTGCCGGCGTGGTATAGACCACATCATCATCGATTACCGATTAGTCTATACTAATTCACGTATTCGGACAAACGACCAACTAGACATGGGGTATCGATTAATAAATCCGATCACACCAGTTGCCATTGTTAAATTAGTCAGCTGCAATGAATCTCTTGTACTCTATATCTGTCGTTATGATCGTACAGTATAGAGTAACATCCTCGTTAAAATCCATTTCTTGATGCTATTCTCCCTTTGAAACCTTCTTCTTCTACGACCAGAAGCAGTTGTCTGCTACAGGTTTGTGATTTCATAGCCACTTCACATTGTGTAGGCCTGAGAGCACTTGAATGTCTAGTTGGTCATGCGTCGAAGTACACTCGTTCCTGCAGCGACGCGCCGTCGTCATTTGGAGGCGACAGGTTCGATCCCGGTCGGTAACTATTATAGCTTTCAAATTTTATGTTGTCTAGTGCGTCTTCTAATCTCTATTTCCTTCTTCTTCTTCTGTGAGCGCCAAATAATACTATGTGTGTCTATTTATGTAATCGTCTTAGTGGCCTCAACGGTTCTCCCCATTTATTTCTTGTGTTTACGCTATATGTGACACGGCATAGGCAACACACAGTATACGTGTCACGCAGAGGCAATTCACGGCATAGGTGACACTGCATAAGCAGAACGCTGAATATGTGACATAGAACAGACCACACGGTATATTTTATACAGTACATACAATACATGATATATGTCACATAGCGTTAATACAAGAACCGATTACTTGATATTGTTTTCCCTCCATACTTTACGGTTCTGTACTTCTCGCCCTTCTGAAATTCATTTTATAACGTAAGTAACTCGCAAATCACGTTTTATGTAACCGCCTAGTCTTGTTCTAGTATTTGTTATTAAATTTAGCTTCGATTTTTACGTATACTGTGTAGGAGCGGGAGGGAATTTATAGGGAGGAAATACTAAAGGGGGAATGCTGTTCTGAAAAAAAATGGCGAGGGGGTACACGGGCCAAAAAAAGGTTGAGAGCCATACATACGGTATATGTGGTACAGCGCATAAAATACACGGTGTATGTGGCACAGACAAAAGACAATATGTGTGACTGCCTATCCGTTCCATTCATACTGTCATTGGTTGAAAAGTGTATAGTTTTATAAAGTCCACCTTTCTGTGTCTCGGCCTGCATTTGCTAATAATACGTGAATTCCTAGGTTGGTCATTCTGCTCTAAATGTATCTCATTCGAGGTTTATTTCCACCTCTTTCAAATCATTCTTCTCTTTCATTCTCCGTCTCTTACCTTCTTTCTGTCTGGCAGTTTCTCGCGCTCGGCCGCAGACACCACTGAAGTGAAATACAATCAATATTCTGGAAAATGCCTATAATAACAGATGTCAAGAGGTCCCTCCTCCTTCGACCTTTTTCTCGCCCCAGTCGCTCCAATACTATGTGTTTATCTTTTTTTTTAATTCTAGAATTAATTCCTTGGTCTAGTTACCAAGACAATCTAGATGTACGAGTTCATCCAATAAAAGGGTGTTAAATAGTAAAATACACAATCAAGTCAGCCAATTTCAGGAATATATGACTACATGACATCTTCGTGTAATCATACAACCTTTGATACTTCGAAAATTCACAATAACAACATAACTTTATGATCAAAAACATATTAACATTTTATAACTAAATTTCGTTATTTTATCCGTTTATTTTAATATCTGTGTTTCTGATTATTATCCTCATTATCACCATCATCATGTAAGAAGTCCTTTGCAGAGTTAACGCTCTCATCACTGCCCGCAGACACATTCCCCCATCATTTCCTAGTTCTCCTGCCTCATACACACTCATACACAGAGTATCTGAAATCTTCTGTTTTCTTCTTCGTGTTTATCGACCCCTTCCTCTTGTGCTAGGAACTATGCCTCCCATAACTGTTCTTTCCGAGTCACTGTGACTTTTAATATGGTCAAAGTATATTACTGTCCACGATATGCTATTTATGAGACAGTTTTCTTCGAAGCTCAGAACTTGTAGAATCCCAGTATTTGTATTCTTTTATGTGCACGTATTCTAAGAACATCAGTGTAACATGTTCAGAGGCCCCGTTTTTCTTTCTTAAATGGTACATGGCTTACATTGTTTCCACAGGAAATATGCTTGTTCTAAAAATGTCTTATTTAATTTGCTTGTTGGCTTTGTACCATAGGTTCTTAATATTGTATAACCTCTATATGTATTTGTTTGTCAGTCTAAGTTTAAATTCATTTGGAAATTGCACATTGTTGTTAAGGGGCCTTTAGTATGGAGACATACCTTCGTCACATGATGCGTTCCATTTGTTCATAGTCTTTTGCAATCGTTGATGTTGAGTTCTAGTTCTTTAACTTTTCTCTAATGTGAACACTTATGAATGTATAGTTTTTAACTCTCTCGGAATTAGTGTGAAACTAAATCATACACGTGTACGTTTTTAAAGTCAATGGATAATTTCCGTGAACACGTATCTATCCTTGAATTAATCAACAGAAGTGTTAAGCAATTTATTGCTATTCGTCTTAACTCCTTGTTTAACTTAGGTTTTTGATAAGAAATAAAAATAATAGGTGATGTTTTATTGTATAGACAAATTGATACATTTAGACGTAAGAGTTTTTCATATGCTACTACAATATCTATTGTGAGAATGGAAGTAGATTCTGTTATGGCAGACGTCCGATAGTTGGAGGGCAGCACAGCCAAATCTGCTGTGCTTGTAGCAGACACACAGAATATGCCGTGAATAGTGGGAACTGAATTGTTCCGAATATGGCTAGTATCGCTTGACAGGACCGATGTTGCCAGCATATCGTGGATTCATTGCTCTGAGCGTAAAGGTGTAGAGGGCAGTGAACACGCGGCTAGATTAGTTGCTGCTGCTGCTGCTGCTGCTTGCTGCTGCTGCTTCTGCTACTGCCCCTCTGGGTAGAGTGCGACGATTTTTATACAGGAGATGTGTTGTTGGCTCTCTTGAATCCTATGAAGAGTGCAACCGAACAGATTGAAAATCCATATCTGGAAAGATTGAATACCCATACCTGGAAAGATTGAATATCCATATGGGGAAATATTAAATACCCATACCTGGAAAGATTGAATACCGATATTTGGCTATATAGAACCAGTTTTGCTGTATGGCAGTAAATCTTGGAATGTAAATGAACAAATTAGGAAGAACTTAGAAGCAACAGAGATGTGGTTTTTAAGACGAATGTTGGGAGTTCCTTGGACTGCCAGAGTAACTAACAACGATTGCCTGAAAGAGGCTAATGAAACTAGAACACTATATACAACAATAAGAAAGAGACAAACAGCTTTCTTTGGTCATGTGATGAGAAGAGAAGCATTAGAGAACATCGTGACAGCTGGAAAGATCGAGGGGAAGAGAGGCAGAGGCAGACCATGAGAAATGATGCTGGACGGATTGAGACGGTGACATGGAGGAATATCATCAGCAGAGTTGACCCTGAACACCAAAGACCGAGATCTATGGAGCGCCATGAACGCCTACGCCAGCCGGCACGGCACTTGATGATTATAATGATTTGGGAAGATTTAATACACATATCTGGAAAGATTGAATACCTATATCTGGAAAGATTGGCTCAGACGGGAGTGGGAAGAGGGTCTGGACGATATTGAAAACATAGAGAACAATCCCAAACATACTTGTCATCAAACTGCTACTGGGATTAACAGCAAGGGAACTCTTCGGTAGCCTTTAGAAAGGGGAATGGAGCATATGTGAGCAGTGATATCTATTCTTAATTTTAGTATTCAGTCTTAAGTGCTAAATTTTACAATCCTATGTTTAGAAGTAAAATTAGGATCATGATTGTTACCTGTTGTCATAGGTTTTAATCTTAATCTAGTCATATTTTTACAACTGACCAGGGTTGACAGGTCTGCTCAGCCTGAATTAGGTACCAGAAAAAGACCTGGGAAATAAAGGAGACAGCGGTGACGTAGACCACGTCACTCATCGATTGCCCATTGGTCTATGAAAATGTATAAAGGCGTGCACAAGTGTCCGTTTTCGTTTACTCTGTTACATGGCTGATACAAGTAATTTAAAGGTCTTTGATTCCGGTGGTTTATAATTGATAATTTCACATGTCAGTGAACACAAAGATTACCAGAAATAACTTGTAAAATTACAGGCATGGAATAAAAGCTGTCTGAAATTGTAGAGTCCCAAACACTGAGTTGGATTTAGTGGATTCAGGTTGTTTGCTGCGATGTTTGAATCACATCATGTTGTATACCGTATTGTGTTTTCGCATATCCCTAACAGGACATTGCGGTCAACATCAGCATGGTTCAGCTGCTGTTGATGTCTTGGCAAGATTACGCTCAGTAGTTTGCCATTACTTTCTGAACGATCGGCTCACATACCCCGTAAGTAACAAACGCGACGCGATCCGCTACCGAATCTAGCGCAGCTACATTACAGACGTGGATATATGGGATTACGGAGAAAGTCGTTAACTCTTTTGCCAGGGAGACCGGCTGCGTACTGTATACTTATAGTTTATTTCCTTAATTGTTTAGGCAAGTACAGTCAAAGTCAAAGGCATTTCCAGGTACCCACTTTAAACTGACTGGGTCGACCTGGGAGCCAAGGTCAATGTTACAAATACGGCTGTTCGAATACATGGCCACCGGGTTGGCAGGTAAGCGTGCTAGCCATTGCGCTATCGTGGCTTTTGTGTTTGAATAGCTTCCTTTATTTCCAATCCTATTAAGCCACTGTTCAAGCTACATTACAAATTCCACATTAAGAGAATACAGCATTATAATTATGGTATCCTGTGAATTTACGAATCCTGTTGGGCGCGAATCGGGGGAAATAACTAGAAAACTTAGTGAAAATTGGCAAATTTGATGCAAAAAGAGCATGAGGAAGCAGAGAGATAAATATCCGGATGGGAAGTGTAACTGAGCACAAAGAACTGGGTCTCATCCTTGAAAGTACACCTAACCTTTAATTCCTATTTTCGTGGAAACGTTAATTAAAAAGCCAACAACGGAGTCTATCAAATTGCTAAAATTACACATTTATTTGATGAAAACACAACACTATACTTCTCACATATAGACTATTACTCTCTCATCTGTGATGATTATTCCAATCAAAAGCGCCTTTAACCACTCCAGAAAGGGACTATGTGTTTAATATACTGTGAAAACGTTATAGACCATTCTAGCCAATAAAAACGTTTTCAGCTAATACCACTTTGCAAACGCTTACTTTACAATAAAGCCAAGCTAATTCACAGCATCCTATATCAAAATGTTCCAAGCTATCTTTGACCATTGTGTAAATATAGCGCAAATCACAGTAAGTGACTAAACATATTACTCATTATTATTGCTAGGACAGACAATAAAAAAATAAACGCTTAGCCTACTTAGCAACTCAGCTGTGTAGTAGTTTTTCACAACAAATCAAAAACACCACCAATCCCCATACATACAATCGCAAATTACTGTAACATTAAGTCCCTTTATAATAATAATAATAATAATAATAATAATAATAATAATAATAATAATAATAATAATAATAATAATAACAATAATAATAATACTTTCAACGGCCAACTATAATAAGCATGCTACTAACTGTGGTAGGATACATTTATCATAGTTGTTTATAACTGACATGTCAAACATTTGTTTTAGTGAGTTATATATTATTGATTATTGATTATTGCATATTTTCCATGCCTTTATTATGCAAATAGTGTTTATATTGTTGTCGTTAATGACGATGCTTAAGATTGGCTTCATAAGTGATGTATGAATGAAATAATGTTTGAGAGAAGAGAATAATCTATCTATCTATCTATCTATCTATCTATCTATCTATCTATCTATCTAACTATCTATCTATCTATCTATCTATCTATCTATCCATCCATCCATCCATCCATTCATCCATCCATCCATCCATCCATCCATCCATCTATCTATCTATCTATCTATCTATCTATCTATCTATCTATCTATCTATCTATCTATCTATCTATCTAACTACCTACCTACCTAACTACCGGTCTGTCTGTCTGTCTGTCTGTCTGTCTGCATGTCTGTCTGTCTGTCTACCCACCTACTTACCTACATACCTATCTATCCATCCATCCATCCATTTATCCTCCCTCTGTCTCTCTGTCTGTCTGTCTGTCCGTCTGCCTGTCTACCCGTCCGTCCGTCTGTGTGTGTGTATCTGTCTTTCCATCTCTCTCCGCCCGTCTGTCCGTCTGTCTGTCTCAATTTCTATTCATGCATCCACCTTCCACCTTTCTGTCTGTCAGTCTATCTCAAGTCTCTTCTCTCTCCTTATCCCGGACTCTCCGGGTTGTCTATTCCTCTCGCTCTCGCTCGCCTCTCCTTCTCCCAGCCTCAATAAAACACCAGTACTATGTTCATTAACTGGTACTTCCTCAGAATCTCCGAACGACATCAAACAAAACCGACGTGACTTTTCCACTTGGAGTGTCAGAGGTGAATATCCCTTGGGTCATTGCTGTGCGGCTTTATACAACCGGTCTCTTTATAAACTGTTTGAATGCTTCATCAACAACAATATTCCTCGACTTTTTCTCCCCCTCCCCGAGCTCTGCCAGGACGCTCTTAAAGACTTGTACAGAAATAAATGTTTGCCTGCGCCCTGGGCCCGAGTCGTTCCAATCCTGAACTTCCATTGCCGGTAGAAAAACACAATGTTTTGTCTGTGTCTATGCCAGAGTTGAGTTTGTCTTTTCAGCACGTGCCCATGAATGCATGACGTCATTAATTTGTTGAATGTAAGAGTAGCTAATAGAATGAGCAGGCCCCTCTACCCACCTCCCAGTTTTTAGTCCGGTCATTGTGTAACTCTGTTAAAATCCACGGAGTGTGCGATAAATTGCTAAATGCCTTAATTAGTTCGTCATTGTGTTATGTTTGTGGCTTATTATGTTTGCTAAGCTTCCATTGTCAGTTTCGAGTATCAATCATCATTACCATGATCATCATGTAACAGGATCCTCACAGAACGCCGACACTTCATCACGGCCCGCGAAAGGATTATGTTTTCTGTCTCGGGTGGTGCCACTTATTGTTGATACTGATGATCCTCATTGCCATGATGTCAAAATGTCCAGGATCTTTTCTCTTGTTCTCCTACAGCCTCTCTTCCCCTCCAGCTCTCCCGTTTTGACGACATAGTTCAGTATTTCTCCGTGTCATGACGTGCCAAAATAATGTGGAGTGCCTTGTTCTGATGCGAGTAACCAGTTATCTTTGTGGGTTAACCTGTTTCAAAATATATTCTTTACTCTTTCTGTTCGTTCACACAATGTTATTACTATCCTTCCTGTAAAACCAGATCTCCTCAACTTCCGCATAGTTCATCTGTTCTTGGAAATAACGATTACTTCTGTGTTTCATTTGTTCAAAGTAAGTATTTTTTTTTTTGGATTTCCTGTTACAGTTATTTTTATAATATATTTCATTGTCAGCTGCCAAAATCGTGTCATCAGCATATTGAGGTTGTTTACGTTATGCTCACCAACTGATATTCCTGGCATGTCTTGAAAGGAGATCACTATTATTTCGATGTACAAATAGAACAGATCAGGCCATCGGGTGGTCCCGCCTAAGGCTGTCTAATATTTTTTTTTTGTTCGCATTTCCTTTACATGACATCGCTGTCAACATCAGCATTTCCGTAAGTTACCGACGCAATGAGAACCGGCAACGATTCTCACGCACGTCACGTTACTCTCGAGAGTATACGGGATTGCGGAGAAAGCCTGTCTAATATACCCGAGGTATATCAGTTTCCGACACATGATTCTGTTTAGGCGCCAGTTTTCTTCGGAACTGAGATCTTGTAGCGTGTCAGTATTTGTCTTCTTCTTTGTGCAAGGTATTCTAAGAACTTGTCTACAATATTTAAGATCATATATCCCGGTATGCATCTTTAGTGAATGGGAGATGCCTTGAAGAGATTAGAAAAAGAATCGCCATGACGAAGGTAGCCTTTTGAAAAATGAAAAGAAAAAAAACATACTGACCAATAAAAAGATGTCAATTACTACGAGAAAAAGTGTGTTGAGAGCTTATACATAGAGCCTGTAGTTTTGTATGGATGTGAAGCGTGGACAATGAGTAGTTAAGCTGAAAAACATCAGATGGCTGTGGAAATGTGGTTTCTGAGGAAAATGCAAAGAATACCATGGACAGACAGAAAAACCAATAACCATGTCCTACAAGAAATAAATGAAAATCGTAAACTGATTAGAGAAATTAGACATAGACAGTCAACATATTTTGGGCATGTTATGAGAAGAAATGAATTGGAGAACTTTGTGACAACAGGCAAGATGGAGGAGAAGAGAACAAGGGGAAGACCATGAAGTAAATACCTGGATGGCTTGACCCCGTGGCAGGGTCCAGACAAGAACACTGAGCTGATCCTCGACTCTTGTAATCGAGTGAAATGACGAATCATGACCGCCCACGCTTATCGGTACCGCACATGAGGATGGGGTGAATGGGAAATGGTCAGTGACTCATACCCATATGTTTAACTTGTTTCCTAGTATAGTGCCAACGGCTGAGTGTCAATCAATGGTAGTCAGTTAGTTTCCCATGTTCTGCCAGTAACACAGAGTCACCTAGTTTGGAGAAATATTCAGTGTTTCACATCTTCTGCCTGTATCACAACGTGGCATAATTTAAAGAAATATTCGAATGCACTGACGTGACTAGGAAAGGACAACTTATTGGAAAATCCCAATTAGATAGATACAGTTCGTCCGCTTATAGAGGTAATAACTGGCTAAGAATGGGGTCAGACAGTCAGATATTATTTTCACTATATTATAAAGTCCCACTTTGTAAAAGTAATAATACACTTGGATCAGAAGAAATACCAATGCTAGACTTTGAGAGTTAAAGTTATAACTAGGACAGGAAAAAATGCAGCTTTGACAGAGAGAGCAGTAATAATAACAATCTTGGCGTGAGGGGTTTAAACACTGAAATGATGTTATCTTTTAGAGATAAACTGATCAACAATGATGAGTTGCATGCCCAGAGAAAATACATCTGATATTAACTGTGGACATAAACGGTGAATGAAAAGTTTAAGTGGTGCGTGCATTTCTTACAAAACACGGAGCTGATAAATTAGTGTATTCATGCATGTGTAGAGCTTGTGTGTATTGAGAACCCGTATGTGGAAAGAATGAGATTGCGCGGAATCGGCAGGGGTTCTGGAAGAATCTCAAAACTGAGAGGGAAGACCAGGAGAACTTTTAATCAGATAGCAGTGGGAACGATTCGTAGTATGACTCTTCGCTGGCTGTTGAACGAGGGGACTCAGCACGTATGGGAATGTCCTGAGTGCAGTGATGTCGGTTCTTAACTCAACCCAACTCAACAGAGCTTGTATGTTTGTGTAATGGTTAGGACGTTATGCTGACAATGTCATGCGCGTGGTCGGACGAGGGTCCGATGTTAACTCTCGTCGTTCACTAGTGGAGGGAAGGACTGGTCGCCCATTTCTTCGTACACTCGAGCCCACAGAATGTGATGGCCCTAACACTTCCCATTCCCATAGCGGTTCCCTGCACAAGTAGATGTTTGTATGTGTTTGTATTTGTGTGAATGTGTGTGTGTGTATGTGTGTGTGTGTGTGTGTGTGTGTGCGTGCGTGTGTGTGTGTGAGTGTATATGCGAGTGTGTGTGTGTGTGGGGGGGGGGGGGGATTTGTATAGAGACTAACGCATGGTGATATATATATACGCAATCGACTATCGGACGTTCACACGAGGACACCCTTACCGCATGTTAAACTCTCGCTCTATAGAGTATGGAACGATGCTACAGAGACGTTCGTGGTTTAAAGAATTGTCCAGCCTGTATTATTTTCCACTAGCTGCACTTGTATATGCTGAGAACAAAAATGTACAATTTGTCGAAGATTCTAATCTTCATGTACAGAAACTAGGCCAAGATAGATGCATATCAAATATTGCCTCTTTGATATTAAATGTTGGGCCTTCATATATTATAGGCTGCGACATATGCAGAAGGATAGTCAATTCCATTCATCGTCGTCATTCCTTCCTAGACAAGCCCAAAAAAATTTAGAAAATTGTCTCGTACCCATTTGCATAGGTCTGGGCTGACTCTAGAGCCGTATTGTTTGGAAACAATAATCCGCCTCAGCTGGAAATTCAACCAGGAACAATGTCTTGGCATGAAAACGGACTAACCACTATGCCACGGAAAATAGGCTAGATTTAAAAGACAATGTTTGCTGTTAAATTCAAGTAACATCCCCCTCCCACAATCAATTCTAGTCTATAATTGGGATACATTGTTAATACTCTGGTTATTTTAGTATAATGAGCGGAAGCAAAGTTAGCGCACTAGCTAGCAAGCATGGATGTCGTCTCAGTAGCCATGTGTTTGAACCCGTTTCAAGGCAGGAATTTCTTAATAATTACCTGGACTCCCAGGTCGACCCAGCCTAAAATGGCTACCTGGAAACGTCCTGGGAAGTACCGGCGACAGTCTTGTGTCACGGCATGGGTGGGAGTCAACTCATTCTACTGGGAAGTACCGGCGACAGTCTTGTAACATGGCATGGGTGGGAGTCAACACAATGCAACTGGGAAGTACCGGCGACAGTCTTGTAACATGGCATGGGTGGGAGTCTACACAATGCAACTGGGAAGTACCAGCGACAGTCTTGTATCATGGCATGGGTGGGAGTCAACACAATGCAACTGGGAAGTACCGGCGACAGTCTTGTAACATGGCATGGGTGGGAGTCAACACATGCAACCGGGAAGTACCGACGACAGTCTTGTAACATGGCATGGGTGGGAGTCAACACAATGCAACTGGGAAGTACCGGCGACAGTCTTGTAACATGGCATGGGTGGGAGTCAACACAATGCAACTGGGAAGTACCGGCGACAGTCTTGTAACATGGCATGGGTGGGAGTCAACACAATGCAACTGGGAAGTACCGGCGACAGTCTTGTAACATGGCATGGGTGGGAGTCAACACAATGCAACTGGGAAGTACCGGCGACAGTCTTGTAACATGGCATGGGTGGGAGTCAACACATGCAACTGGGAAGTACCGGCGACAGTCTTGTAACATGGCATGGGTGGGAGTCAACACAATGCAACTGGGAAGTACCGGCGACAGTCTTGTAACATGGCATGGGTGGGAGTCAACACATGCTACTGGGAAGTACCGGCGACAGTCTTGTAACATGGCATGGGTGGGAGTCAACACAATGCTACTGGGAAGTACCGGCGACAGTCTTGTAACATGGCATGGGTGGGAGTCAACACAATGCTACTGGGAAGTACCGGCGACAGTCTTGTAACATGGCATGGGTGGGAGTCAACACAATGCTACTGGGAAGTACCGGCGACAGTCTTGTAACATGGATGGGTGGGAGTCAACACAATGCTACTGGGAAGTACCGGCGACAGTCTTGTGCCATGGCATGGGTGGGAGTCAACACATGCTACTGGGAAGTACCGGCGACAGTCTTTGACATAAGCCTGGGTCATTGACATTGAGTTGAGTGACCGGGCATGAGGAAGAATGGAGATGAGAGTGGGAGACAGTAAAGTGACTGACCTGGCTACGAGGAAAACAATCAACCCTCAGAAATAATGGGGCGGATATGAGTGGAAATCCCCAGGGGGGGATGGGTCGAAAGAGAGTTGTGTGTTGTGTGAAGTGAGGAGACTGAAAAAGTCAGTGAGAGAAGAGACCGACTGCGGGTCGGGTCGTTTAAGAGAGAGCTCCGTGTTGTGTTGTTCTTCTAGTTGTGAAGACAGGCCTGAACCCAGAGTGGGTTCTGTATTGAGTGTGGGCCTAACCCAGAGTGGGTTCTATAGTTGAGCAGTGGCTCCAACCCAATGTGTGGGTTGTATTGTGGGAGATCCCAGCCGTGGATTGTAGCTGGATTACCTGTCTTGTGGATTGAGATTAGAAGCAGGCCGTGAGAAGGCAGTGATGTGTGCTGGTTAAATTGTGAGGAGGATATTTACATTCTATGGATTACATTGTTTCTGGATGTATAATCATGTTCCGTTTGTCCGTCTTCTTTCTGTAATAAAGGATTATGTGCGCCAACGGAATCTTGTTTAATGCCTGGTGAATATGCACTGCGGGGGTGAGTTACATTGCAAGACAGATATCTCCATTGACACACCATGAGTATCGTTCCCTAGACAACGACCATCACACAATAATATCATGAGCATATCATCGTAAGAACTTCGTGATATCATCATGAGAAGACGTGTGACATCTGGGCGCTCGTCACTTAGTAAGGAGTAATTGAGGGCTACGTCCGATTAAGAACATTATAGACAGTGTTGTCATTCTGAGATGTTTGTGGGCTCTTCGCGGAGAGAGGGTGGACAGCGGAGTGTGTCCACCGTATAAACACTGAGTTTTTCTCCGTGCGGGAACTGGCTACAGCAGTTCACGTCAAGTCCACTACAGGTGAATTGGAACCAACCATAGCGCTGAAGCGAGAGGGGGTGATAAAGACACGCCATACAGACTAACCGGGAGAGTCCATTACGGTGACAGGTAAATTTGATACCAGGCAGTAGTGCTGATAACTAGCAGAAGCGGCGATGAAAGACCAGTGTTGAATCCAGAGTGGCGAGGGCAGCGTGTGTGTGTGTAGAACATCCGCTGTCGGTGATAATGACAGGATTGGGAACCAAAGATAATTGACAGGTGTGTGTGTGTGTGCGAGGCAAGCGCACCGTGTTGTTGCAAGTTGACTGGTCAAGATTATTCGACGCAGTAAATAGGACGGGTGGGTACACCAGCGTCCAGGTACTGGGGAAGTACATGTTTGGAAAACAGAGAAAAATTGGCAGTCGCTGATTTGACGGACAGTTGACTGAAGGGGATAGTAACGGTACCCCTACCGCAGCCGGGTGGGGCTGTCAAGTTTGTGTGAAAACTGTTTTACGGAGGAATTTTTCACTGAGAGTGATAAAGAGAAATTAGGTTGACCTTGGAAGGCAAGGCTGGTTAACAGTAAGCAGTTACTGAGAAGATTTCCACGGAGTCAAAAGAGCAGCCGTGCGGGGGCAGAAGTGGAAAGTGTTTGTGTATGACGGGAAAAGTGTCCGATCAGTTTACAGTGTGTATTAGTGTGACAAAGAGTACTCAGGTACTGACTTGAGGTGTCCGGCAAGGTCAAGGCCGTGGACAGTGGAAAGTTACTGAGATGTTCCATAGTGGAACTGGATAAACAAGCTGTTTTTGTGTGAAACAAGACTTTATGTTCGGCTTTGTTAAAAGCCCTTGGTGTTCATTACCTTATAATCAGCAAACATTTTGTCAACGATTGATGACGTGGCATCTCCGCGAACATAGTTGCATACAGTTGCCAAAAAGAACTGACTGTACAGAGTGAAAGCGTTGAACATTTATTGCCATTATTTTGGTCTTTTCTTTTGGTGAATCTATAACATATATGATACAGCAAAGCGCCATCTCCGCAACGAGAGTAACAACATATCGAAAGAACACTTTGGATAATTATTATTACCGTCAACGTTTCCGACAGTTGGAACTTTTGATCACCACGTGAATTCAGGAACCACTCAACAAAACAACAAGTCGCTTTGAAATCTAGCGTCGTAATCATTTCGGAGAATGTAACACAGACATTTCCAGCATATTGTGAAAAACTATTAACAGCAAAATAAGAACTTTTGGCGACGGATTTATGGGCACATGTTTGTCGGCCAACGAGTTGGACATTCTGTTTGCTTGCTCCATCTGTCTATAATTATTGTTGTCGGGTGTTACGCAATTACTTGTATGTGGTCCAGTGTTTGTCAAGAGTAGGAGATTTTTGGGGTGTTTCTCGAGAGTCGGGATACAGCACAATAATTATTAGTCTTTCTGGTGCTTACGATATTTTTGTAAGAAAAACGTTAATGAGTTGACGTATCGTGCAGGGGCATTGAAATAGTCTTAACCAATATCTAGAGCCGAGTTGTCTGACGTCAGATCTGTGTATATTTTCATGCTATATATTCTTTTTGTTTCTCTTTCTTTTCGTTATATTTACATATGATATTTGTTGTGTTCGGATATATGTTTTATTGTGATCTTTCGTCATTTCTGCTGTCTAGTGGTCTTGGTCAGTTTATTTATATTTACGCGCACTGTGGGTGTCTCTACACAAGCTTGTGGTTGTTACTGTGGTTTATTTTCTGTGTGATCATCGTCTCCGTGTACTCAGCTTGGGAAGTCTAGCGTTGGATAGTCATCACTTAGTGTTATCATCCATTTGTTTGTATATGTATTTATATGTATGTTTAACAATATTTCCAGGGACTTCATGAACTTGTGGTCATAGATATATATACGAGGGAGTATAGGTGATACTTCCCCCCTCACTACCTAGTGCTTATAGAGTGACTGGGTGAGTACAGAGTGATATTGTAGCACTACGGATTTATGTACACAGGGAGTGTGGGTGTACTTAGGGAAGTGACACAAAGACTAACAGCAGAGTCTGTACATTTATAGTTGGCTGATTCACAGCAACGTGTCCACAAGTACAAGATGCCTACTTTAATGGATTATATTGAAGCAGGTGAAAGAATAGGCCTGAAAGGTAAAGAGTTACAGGAGTATGCAGAAGCGAAAGAACAAAAGCAGACGGAAAGAGAGGAGAGGCATAATGAACGCGAGGCAAAGCGTCTACAGGAAGAGAAAGAGACGCAAGTAAAACTAGCTGAAATGGAAAACAAGCGTCTACAGGAAGAATAGTTAGCTGAGAGAGAACAAAGACAGGCTGAAATGGAAGCCAAGCGTCTACAGGAAGAGAGAGAGACACACATGAGAATGGAAATTGAGAAAGAGAAGATTAAGATGGAAGCGGAAATTGCTATTAAAAAGTTAGAATTTGCATCGAAGGGTCAAAGTGAGGAAAGTAGAAAACCGTCGCAGTCGTCACAGAGATTAAAACTGCCATATTTTACGGACCGGGATTGCCTTGAGGCCTATCTTTCGAGATTCGAAGCATCAGTGAAGGTATTAGGCATCCCAGAAAGCGAGTACGCAATTAGACTGGGCGAGTATTTAACGGGTAAGGCCCTAGAAACAATGTTTAATTTACCTGTAGAAGAAAGGAACAACTACACTATCTTACGTCAACGTTTGCTGACAAAGTTCCAACTAACTGAGCATGGATATAGAACAAAGTTTAGACAGTTAGGGCCAGAGACAAATCAAGATTTCACAGATTTTGTTAACACAGTAAAGAATACATTTAATAAGTGGATGGAGCTTGCAGAAGTAGGGAAAGATTTTAATAAATTAGTAGATCTAATGTTAAGAGACAAGGTGGTATCTGCATGCAATTCTAATTTAGTGGCGTTCTTTGAGGAACGGAAGCCAAAGGACATAGACACAATGTCTCAGTTAGGGCAAAACTACATGACTGTACATCCTAACGTATCTATTGGGAAACTAATGAGTGAGGAAATAGTCTGTGCAGCGTACACTAAACAGGACCAGAATCCAGTCATCAGACCAAGGGCGAAAAGTGTGGATTCAGCACAGAAAGGTGAGCAGCAAGAACTTCAAGATAATGGTTTCCGAGGAAACAATGTTGGTAGAGTAGGACGGTACCCATATAGAAGAGGGAACTTCCAGAGACGTCCAAATTATGCCGGATGTTTGAATTGTGGGAGCTGGAGACACAAGGAAGCAGAGTGTGATGCACAACCATCAGATGGACCAACGAACAACACTAAAAGGGAGATTACTTGTTTCAAATGTGGAAAGAAGGGGCATATCAGCCATCAATGTAGGATGAGAGAAACAGAGCACTCAAATGCAGCGCAAGTAATTGAGACGCTGAACAATGAAGATTGTAGTGGGTGCAAACCTCTTTTTGAAAAAGACAGTCAGCCAGTCCTAATATGTGGTCATACAGTAAAAGCAGGATCAGCAGTGCATGAAGGAGGAAGTCTGAAGCTGCATCAGGGATTTGTCAATGATAGACCAGCGTTAACAATTAGGGATTCCGGATGTACATCTATCGGAGTGAGGAGAAGTTTAATAGATCCCTCGGATTATACAGGGAAAAAGATTAGATGCATAACATTTAACGGCACAGTAGAGTTCTACCCAGTAGCCATAATAACAGTAAAAACACCATATATCACTGGAAGAGTGTCAGCGTGTGTTTTGGACTCACCAGTGGCTGATTTGATCATAGGAAATGTTATAGGAGTTAAAGATTGTACAGAAGAGGAAGTAGTTTATTGGGACCAAAAATATAGTGTAAGCAGTAATGAGGTAGCTACCACAAGAGAACCTAAATTAGAGAGTATAGCTGAGGTAGAAGAGGCACTTGAAGTAGACACAGGAACTCAGGACAAGGATAGTACAGCTGAGCAGATGAGAATGGATCCCAAATATAGTGCTAGTGAATCCCAGAGACAAGATACTACTCTGAACAAATGTTCCCAAGGGTGTAGGAGAGTAGAACATAGGCAGTCAAAGAAAGGTAGATGGTGCTTCGAGAGGAAGAACAATGTTCTCACTCGCAGGTTTTCAGATAGCAGAACTGCACGTGGGCAAGGAGCAGTACCTTTAGCACATAGAGACCGATATACTAGAACAGCTCAGGATAGTGCATGTGCAGGGCACATAGGCATAAGGCGTATGCAGCAGAAAGCAAGGTGCCAGGTATATGGGCCAAGATTGAATAAAGAGTTCAGACTAAACAGAGACTCAAGTGTAACGGTGCAATATGCAGATAGGAAAGTTGAGTCAGGTCAAAAGAGTTTTCGCGACATTACTGACCCAGGGCTAGGGATAGCAAACAGATGTTGTAATTGTAGAGGTACCATGAGTCATGGGTACATGAAAGGTAGACACAGCATCGACAGGAATCAGAGGTGGGTTAATGCAAGAACAGAACCACCTGATATAGGGTCGGTACACAAATAGTAATGTGTGGTCGTGAAGTAGTAAGAGATCTGTGGGTACATAAGTATAATGCTTTTCTATGATGTATTATTATTATTATGTGATGTATTAGTTCATGCATTGATACACAAGATAGATGGTTGTATTTATGTGTGATGAATATAGGAGTGTAATATGAGCATTTGATGTATTATGTAGTGTGGTAGCTAGAGTAAGGTGCAGCCATACTTAGGGCTACCCAGGCTATATGTCTGGGTCACATGTTTAGTAAGTTTTAGTCTCCCAATATTTGAAAACGAAGTTTTCTTTTAAGAGGGGGGTGATGACATAAGCCTGGGTCATTGACATTGAGTTGAGTGACCGGGCATGAGGAAGAATGGAGATGAGAGTGGGAGACAGTAAAGTGACTGACCTGGCTACGAGGAAAACAATCAACCCTCAGAAATAATGGGGCGGATATGAGTGGAAATCCCCAGGGGGGGGGGGGGGATGGGTCGAAAGAGAGTTGTGTGTTGTGTGAAGTGAGGAGACTGAAAAAGTCAGTGAGAGAAGAGACCGACTGCGGGTCGGGTCGTTTAAGAGAGAGCTCCGTGTTGTGTTGTTCTTCTAGTTGTGAAGACAGGCCTGAACCCAGAGTGGGTTCTGTATTGAGTGTGGGCCTAACCCAGAGTGGGTTCTATAGTTGAGCAGTGGCTCCAACCCAATGTGTGGGTTGTATTGTGGGAGATCCCGCCGTGGATTGTAGCTGGATTACCTGTCTTGTGGATTGAGATTAGAAGCAGGCGTGAGAAGCCAGTGATGTGTGTGGTTAAATTGTGAGGAGGATAGTTACATTCTATGGATTACATTGTTTCTGGATGTATAATCATGTTCCGTTTGTCCGTCTTCTTTCTGTAATAAAGGATTATGTGCGCCAACGGAATCTTGTTTAATGCCTGGTGAATATGCACTGCGGGGGTGAGTTACATTGCAAGACAGATATCTCCATTGACACACCATGAGTATCGTTCCCTAGACAACGACCATCACACAATAATATCATGAGCATATCATCGTAAGAACTTCGTGATATTATCATCAAGAAGACGTGTGACAGTCTTGTAACATGGCATGGGTGGGAGTCAACACAATGCTACTGGGAAGTACCGGCGACAGTCTTGTGCCATGGCATGGGTGGGAGTCAACACATGCTACTGGGAAGTACCGGCGACAGTCTTGTGTCATGGCATGGGTGGGAGTCAACACATGCTACTGGGAAGTACCGGCGACAGTCTTGTAACATGGCACGGGTGGGAGTCAACACATGCTACTGGGAAGTACCGGCGACAGTCTTGTAACATGGCACTGGTGGGAGTCAACACATGCTACTGGGAAGTACCGGCGACAGTCTTGTAACATGGCACTGGTGGGAGTCAACACATGCTACTGGGAAGTACCGGCGACAGTCTTGTAACATGGCACGGGTGGGAGTCAACACATGCTACTGACCACATTATCCAGCGACTGCGGATTGGTGTAAAATTGTCATGCTAACAATGAATACCCGACTCTTTTCATGACATGAAACTGTGAAGTTGAGGAGGAGGAGACAATAAGGGGACGTAGAATAATAAGAAGGTGAATGACGAGAAAGGGGAGTGCTAGGAGAAGCAGTAAGAGGAGGAGGAGGAGGAGGTAAAAAAAAGTGGAAGACGTGCCTATTATTCTAGACAATTTTTGTTGTTAAAAATATTTATTAATACATCTAAACAATTATACTATTTATATCATGATCTCAGTCGTGAAATGGCCGGTATTTTACAGTATGCTTTGAAACCTGTACACGTATATATTTTATGTTGTAAAATATGTTTAATTCTGCGGATTGTTCTTTAGAGATATCTAAAATTAATATGATTTCCCTATCTAACTTCAATGCATTGTTTGATATATTACATCAGTGTTATCTTTTGTCGTTAATATTTCTTGCACTCTAGTAACTGATGCTGTATGTTTATCCACACGTATACTAGTACATATCGGTTTAGTCTCAACACCGAAACTCCCTGAGATCCATTAAAAAAAGTCTTCTTTGTGAAGACGATACTGTATGCCGGTGAATATACGTTAATACCTAACAATTCACCCCCCCCCCCCCCCCCGCCTCCTCTTTCTTACAACAGAATCTACCATAAGATGATCTTCTTCTCTGACATGCCAGTCGCGACTTTAGAAGGGAAATGTTAGGGAAATGTTAACAAAGAGAATTATTATATTCTCTTCCCTTGTACAATAACTTTGTAGACTGTAACATCGCAAGGTTCCATTACTTGTGGAACACTTGATTATTTCCCCTTATACACATATATAGGATTAAGGCCATAGTTCTAATGTAGATTCCGTTACATTTCCTGTCAATTACACGTCTGTGGTGACTATTCCTGTCTATGTTGTGGCCGAACTTTTATGTATTGTTCTTGAAACTGTAGTTTTGCGTTAAGCACAGTGGATTGCACCATAAAGATATTGAACAATACGAATTATTTTAGTTTTACTTTGTTACTTTATCACAAAATGACTATTTCAGTCACATAATATCGCACTTGATACCTAAGGGAAGAGGTATTGACACATCAGAAAATTAGAAGTGTTGCTTTCACAAAGGCCAAACTTTTTTATTTTTAACTAGATACGTTTATCGCATTTATTTAATATCAAAATGTTAAGCAAAGGGCCAGTTTACAAACCTTAATAAGGGGCACTGAGTTTTTATAGTGCTAGACCCATACAACCTGAAATATGGGAAGAACAATGCGGGTTTGTAGAAGGAAAGGGTACAGTAAATGCTGTGTATATGCTGCGAACAGTTATTGAACGTGCTATAGAAGTAAACAAGGATATACATCTTTGTTTTATTGACTATACAAAGGCTTTTGATAGCGTTAGACATGTCAGCATGGTGGATATGCTTGCAGATCTACACATTGATGGGAAAAGACATTAGACTTATAAAAAACATATATTGGAAACAACAAGCTGCCATAAGGATTGATAATGAAGTGGGACAGTATCAGCCAATTAAGAGAGGTGTTAGGCAGGGATGTATGATGTCTCCAGATCTTTTTTCCCTGTACAGTGAAAATATTTTCAGAAATGTAGAGGATATAAATGGAATCAGCAATGGGGGCGAAACATCAATAACATTAGATATGCAGATGATACAGTATTAATTGCAGACAATGAGCAAGACCTGCAACAATTAGTTGATGGGGTTGTTGTACACAGTGAGCAACTGGGGTTAGAATTAAATTGTAAAAAGACTCAGGTTATGGTCGTCAGTAGGAAGGAAGAAGTGCCACAATGTAATATACAAGTAAATGGAAATATTCTTCAACAAGTGAATCGGTACAATTATCTTGGAACAGTTATAACATCTGATGGGAGATGCCTTGAAGAGATTAGAACAAGAATCGCCATGGCGAAAGTAGCCTTTAGCAAGATGAAAAACATTCTGACCAATAAGAAGATGTCAATTGAAACGAGAAAAAGAGTGCTGAGGGGATACATAGAGTCTGTTCTTTTGTATGGATGTGAAACTTGGACAATGAGCAGTCAAGCTGAAAAGCATCTGATGGCTGCAGAAATGTGGTTTCTGAGGAAAATGCAAAGAATACCATGGACAGACAGAAAAACCAATGACCAAGTACTACAGGAGACAAATGAACATCGTAAACTGATTAGAGAAATTAGACGTAGACAGTCAAAATTTTTTGGACGTGTTATGAGAAGAAATGGATTGGAGAACTTAGTGACAACTGGTAAGAACGAGTGGAACAGACCAAGAGGAAGACCGAGAGGAAAATACCTGGATGGCTTGGCCACATGGCATGGACGAGACAGGAACAATGAGCTGATCCACGACACTGGTGATCGAGTGAAATGGCGAGTCATGACCGCCCACGCTTTCCGGCATGGCACATGATTGATTGAGACCCATATTTTGTACAGACCAATCGGAACTCGATAGATAATGTGGATAGTATCCAGCTAGTGGCCTTTACTTCCCGTGGCATTTTCAGGTACGCATCTTAAGCTGGGTCGACCAGTTCAATTGTAACAACTCGTATGCCTACAACCCATTTCTTTCTTGATGAGGATGGAACCCACGATCACCGTGTCTGTCGGCAAGCACGCGTCTAGCCACCACACTACCGCAGCTCTCGCGGTAGGATGGAATTAGCATAGAGCGGCATGGAGTGAGCGGGTTGAGATGCCTATGGTCCAGTAGGGGATAACGGTAGAAAGAAAAATACGGTGCCCACCTTAGATGACAGGTCGAACAACCGCTCTTGTTGGAAGTAATTGCTGCAACTACTGAGTTTTCAACTGTGACTATGGGACGCAGAGGTGTTTCCAAGGCACCAGGGCCGGGTTATATAATGGCCAAGACTTATTGACGCGTCCTCGCCGAGCGTCCTGGGCAACAGGTCCCTTCGGGGTCCTGGCTGAAGTCAATAGGATCGCCGATTCCTCCGAAGTCGGAGAGTGTCTGCCTGTATGGCGAGGAACCACCAGTCTGCAGACCAATAAGCCAGACATGGGACAACGGATATCACGCAAACCTCAGGTCCTGTATGACATCACACTGATGTTGGACAACAGGATGCCTTCATCCGACATACAGGACTTTGCGTTGGAGCTCAAGCCAACTGAACACAAGCAAGCAAGCAACTGTGACTATTGGTTTGAGAAGCAAGCAGTTAATCCCTGTGCTATTCCCAGATACCGTGTATTATAGTTAAAAATCAGTACATACATTCGCAGATGGACTTATTTAAAGAAGAATTACCATCTTGAAAGACTGATTTTCAGTATTGTCTCCATACGTTACAATAAAGGAAACTACCCTTTTAAACGTTGTAAGTCGAATTATTCGCATCAGTACCGTCTGACACAGGCTCCGAAGGATGTGGGTTCGATTCCGGGCCCCTTCCTTCGGTACACAAGTGCATGTTTTCGGAGACTGAGAGACCGAGAGACTGAGCCATATGGGATAAAACCCGGTGCAATGAAGTCGACCTTAAGCAACTTTGTTTATAAGGCGAAGTACACAAGTAATTAAAAAAACAAACTTAACCGCTATGCGGATTCTAACCCATGACCATGGAGCCAGCAGGCGAAGGTATAGCTACTATTCTACCGCGACCCCCATTTCCATTTGTGCAATTAAAAATAGCCTGCCTACTTTTCGCCAGCCATCCAGCGTGAATTATATTGTTTGTGACCTGAAATACGAACGAAATACGTTTTGGTATAATACTGGTTAATTAACACCAATATAACTAACTGGGGTTACTTTATTTGGAATGATGGTTCTGTTATAGAGAGGATCGCCTTCATTAGATCAGTCAGCCACAAGAATGGTGATTGAGTCGTCTGATCAGATCCCCTGTCCTCAATAACTCTGTTCCACCTATACAATGAATGAATCATCCCAAAAAGAAACGAGAAGTGCTTGCTTGCTTGCTTGTGTTCGTTGGCTTGAGCTCCAACGCAAAGTCCTGTAGGTCGGATGAAGGCATCCTGTTGTCCAACATCAGTGTGATGTCATACAGGACCTGAGTTTTGCGTGAGTATCCGTTGTCCCATGTCTGGCTTATTGGTGTGCAGACTGGTGGTTCCTCGCCGTACAGGCAGACACTCTCCGACTTCGGAGGAATCGGCGATCCTACTGATTTTAGCCAGGACCCCGAAAGGACCTGTTGCCCAGGACGATCGACGAGGACGCGTCAATAGGTCTTGGCCAGTATATAACCCGGCCCTGGTGCCTTGGAAACACCTCTGCGTCCCGAAACGAGAAGTAGAATCGTTAAGCTTTACTAGAATTTATCACAAGTAACAAAATGGACAAAATAAGTAACAAGTAACTTACAAAATAGTTGGCGACTAAAACTTTCGTCAGCACACAAACAAAAAACACACACACAGATACAACCACATGAACAATTCTAAATGAAAACATACATTGATTGATTTGGTTGTTTCGGGATTTCAGATGTTGCCATAGATCTGCTTCGGCTTGTTGTAAGTCAGTGGCATACTTTGTGACAAGATACGACAACTATAGAATGAATGGTTGATGCGGGCGTCCTAAGTTTCCACATCTTTTATTGAATACACTGTAGCACAACAAGTTTTCTCGCACGGCTAATTTCATAACAATCTGATTCTGTCGAATGGCACAAATATTGTTATCGCATACATGCGGAATCACTTGAAGACACCTTCAAATATTATTGCGAAATACGTATAATCCTGAGCGTCGCCAAGCTCTTCTATTCATTTGGTAGACACAGTCTTTAATAGATAACTTGCCTACTGACAAATGACAGAATGCGCCGAACTGCTGACCTCTGTCTGGTGTGTTGGCCTGGATCGTTGCCGGGCTTCAGACTGCGACAGTTAGTGAATACTGGGCGCTTTTCTATGCCGTGGTTACATGCATGACTTTATCGTTTCTTTCACATCGTAATATGTAATTTGCCGCATGATGTTTGACTTTTTTCACTGCCAGCGACGATTTGTTCTCGAGCTCTCTTCTCAGCCGACTGCCGTATCTCTATCCTTTTGTCCCCACCTCGACTTCGTCACGTGGTGTTTCGTTTATCACATGACTGACTAATCTTTATAGTCTTAGTTCTAACGTCGTTAGTACTTTCTCATTATTTTCGTAATTATTACTCAATCTTTTCATGTTAACTTTTTACATATATAGTAGATATGTCTCATCCTCTTACTTCTTTTCCTTTTAACTATTTTCAGATTCTTTTCGGCACATGGCATTATGCCCCCCCCCCACCCACACCCCCCCCCCCACCCCCACCTCCTTTTAAACAATGTTGAAAACATTTTGAGTCTGTTCGGTCTGTTTTACATTGACATGGTAGGAAAAGTGGTACTGTCTGGTCATTTTCTATAGTCAATTTTCTTAACTCTTTCACACATATATATGTTGCATTACATGTGAAATTCGGGCCAGTTTGACATTCCACTACACATCACAAATGTAAAAAAAAACAATGTATAGTATAACTCGGACAATTCTTTTCCTGTCCCTCCAAATATGGACATCGTGAAACCTCACCCTCCTTTATTTTCAGAGAACTGATGTCTAACTGTCATGAGATCTAATGGCCCTCGTGCAACCTCATACTGTTCCTCATTCATGCGCTTGCATGAGCATCTTACCCCCTTCTACCAGCTATTACGCTTTGGGTTTAAGGTACGCGTGTAACTATGAGTTCTCCCCGCTATTTCTATTAATTCTTGCATATTGGTATGTGGCATACTTCCATCCCGTATTTGACCTTTATTGCCGTTCCATTCGCTATAGGCCAATCTTTGTTACCGTTTGACTATCGTATGATTACCAAGTTTTCTTTCTTGGGAATGCTACCTGAAAGCATATCTTCACTCTGTTCTATCTCTACTAGTAATTGTTTTCGACTCTATATCTTTGTTTGTTGTTTAGATTTATTTTATCTTATCGTTAGTTTGATGTATGTCATTATTATGATTCTCCTTTCATATTCATTTACTCTCTTGTACAGGTTTCTTACATTCTAGTTTATTTCTCTCCATTTTTCAAATATAATACAAGACGTATGTATAGTAGCTTATTCTATCACACATTCTCATTCTTCGTATAGTTCTGTCTATCCTAATTGCTTTATTCTTTTAGACACTATTAATCTGGCTATCTATTATTTGTAATTTATTCTTGATATGTATTTAGTCTTTATAGCGTACAATGTTTCCTGTACACGCCTCTTTTTTTTTTTTTTTTTTTTTTTTTTTTTTTTTTACCTTGTATCCACTGACATTCAATGTATTCTACCACATATACCATCTCTTTAGTCATAAATATTTAGTTGTATCTTAATTCCATTTTTCTTCTTCTTTGTCTCTTCAGATTTGTCCTCTGGTAACTGCGTTTACTGGTAGACATCTCATCTCCCACTTTTGTGCCTCTTCATTGGTGCAGTCTCTTACGTTTGGTACGTTTCCAACCATGAGACCTGCTCTTGGGTGTGGTAGTACTGCTGCACAAATCCTTCCTTCATAATAAGGACAACTTATCTGGATCCACGCGATATTATATTTCTCTAAGGTCATACCAAAAATTTGCAGGTAACGTTCCTACCCGTATAATCTTCTGTCTTTACCAGACTTTGGTCTACACCCACTATGGATCGCCTGTGTCTCTTACACGTGTGGTTGGCATTCCATTAACCTACGCTTGGTGAATTTGAGGGTGCCATTCTGAATGCTAACATCATTCGCTTCCTATATAGGTACACTGTGGCTACACGCAAGGTTTCCGTCTTCATGAAACTGTCTGCAAGTTTCACAAAGAGTGTCATCAGGGTCTGCCACTACGTCGACTGTGTTCACTTCTTCTTCGTCGTCATCGTCGCTACTGAAGATCATATATGCCATGGTAGCGTCCTTGCATAATTGTCTTATCTTACACGTCCTGGCTAAATGTTCGTGACTTTTACAGAGGAAGCACTTTAGGTTATTTCTATAATCAGTATATCTGGTTGTTTGATGTGCAGATAAGTTCTTAAATTATGAGTAATATGCTGGGATCTTCTTCTTCTTCTTTTCGTTCATCCGGAGTGTTGTTTTTTTTTTCAGATGTGATTGCAGTGTGTCTGTTATGCGCCCTTGGGCCGAAACCCGTAGGCCAACACATCCGGCTACAGCGTGCTTTTTTGACCAGGTAGCATTCCTGGGAGACTCACTTTTGTTGTGCCATCTACAACCCAGCTGGCCAAGTTGGAACGGTCGAAGGCAACGGTCATCCCTCAAAGGAAGGCAGGGACAGTCAATAGCATTTTCCGCCATCCAAGGTTGCTTCCATAGTTGCAGGGCCGACACATAGCGCCCTGGTGCTGGGCTCACCGAGGGAATCGTCACGCTGCTCATGTCTGCTTTAAATCCTCACTTCAATATATTGGTCATTTCGTTTGCCCCGGGCCATTCCCGCACAGACCAGACAGATTTGCAGACGGTATCCACTCAGCGAGCTTTCGGACATGTGCTTGTCGTTGCGCCCGTCAGAGCTGTTCCAGGCACGACGGACATTCGGAAAACTACCTAGTCAGAGCTGTTCCGAACAAGAGCGGCATTCGGAAACTAGGTAGTCAGAGCTGTTCCTAGCACGAGAGACATTCGGACGAGACATTTCACTCGGACGTAATTGCGTAGTGTCAATTTTTAGTTTGCCACCCGTAGGACGACACTTCCGACTTCCGGCGGGCATTTTTTAATGAGGTTAGCCTTCCTCTGGTTTCGAGGCACGATAGACTGTTGTGATGTCGCCCTCATCTCAGCTGGTCAAGATAGAACGATCAACGACATCGCTGTCGGCCCACAAGGGAAGGCAGGGGCAGACCATGGGCATTCCCTCGCTATTCAAGGAGGCTTCCATATTGCTCTGAGACTGGGCTGACCCGAGGAGTTGCCACGTCCTGCTCATGGCTGCTTTAGTTCCTCACTTCCATGTGTTGGGATTCTCGCTTGCCACTGGTCGCTCAAGCACACACCAGGAGCGGTCAGACTGCGAGCGACATCCACTCGGTAATCTTTTGCTTTTGACTTCAGACCACGCAATAGGTTCGCTCGCCGTGCGTTCCGTTTCGCGTCATTGAGACGTTCTTCCACTTTTGTCTACACTCTCTATGAGTTAGATACAGACAGTTTTCGTAACCATTTCCTTCGACTGGGGCACTTTTCTGACTTTTTGTACTCGCTCACGAGGTAGGCTACATGTGCTGTCGGCTCAGCACCTTACCTTCGTGCAGCACTGAACGAGAAATGGCCAGCCCTCTCATCCGGGAATCCCTCATATCCCCCAGCTGAGAGCCTTCGAACATGTATCAGACCTGAGCATGTAGCTTGCTTAGTATCTCGCCCCTATTTTTCGGTAGGTGGGTATCGGCCCGGCTCTCAGATCCGAGGGTTTGTGGCTGCCACAGCCCTCGACAGGGAGCCTTAAGAGTTTTGTCCGGACCAAGAACTTCTGCCTTCGTGCACCTGATTTAAATTTTTGACTGCTATCCTCAGTCTACCTGCAGAGCAGCAGGTTGTGTCTCTCTTAGTCTGGTCCCTATCCCATAAGCTGTCCGATATGTAGTTTTTCATCCATCGGCAAGCAAATGGGGTCGATGGGACACGCAAGCTCCCTCACCACGGCAAGGTGGAGACACATCGGGGGAGAAATGAGAATGGACACATGCTGGGATCTTATCACACATCTCTAATGACCCATGTTGTCTCTTACAGTACTTACATTCTATAATATAACCCATCTTAGCCTGATAAGTATGTCTTTGTTGATTATATTTGTTATAGTGTGGTCCTCTGGGTCTCGTCTGTTTACCATACTGTTGATATCTACTTGTATTGCTTTTATATTTTTGATTTGAGAACATGGCCGTTGCTCCTGTTATTAACTCAGGTTGAGCCCCGTCCGCAGAAACGGCCATATGGACATTGTTATATGCCTCTCCTTTGGACTCAATTTCAGGTAATGTCCCACATTTGTTCTCAATAAGGAACCTGTATATGGCTTCTGGCACTGCTGAAATTAACTTATCCCTCAACATGAGGTCAATTAGCCTGTGAAAGTCATTCCCCACATTTGCTGACTTCAGATACTTCTCAAATAGTGACTTGGTTTCTGATAAAAATCTAAGAAGGTCTGATTTTCCTTCGGTGCCAGTGTACTAAACGATGTAAGTAAACCTGCCTGGTCAAGCGAAAAATGCGCTAATACCCTTTCTTTAATATACTGGTAATCAGTTCCAAGGGTTCGGGTATGACCTCTACGATCTTTAAAGGTTCCAGGGCAAGGAGTTTGTGAAACATTATTGCCCATTCTTCAGCTGGGACATTGTAGTGATACAATTTGACCTCAAAATGTGTCACACATTCCGAAATTGAAGCACCTGTGTAAAGTTTCTGATGATTCCCTGGTACCGTCTGATGGGGTCCAAAGTCTTCGATGATAGTTTAGCCTGTGCGTTTTCAGCTTTTTTCTCCTTCTCAAGCATCTTTACTTTAAAATTCTCCTCTATCTCTTTATCTTTCATCACTTGTTTGGATGCCAGTTTCTCTCTTTCAAAGGCTAATCTTTCTTTTTCTAAAGCTAGTTCTCTATCATTCTGTCTTTCTTCAGACGCAACTTCTAGCGATACCTTTTCTTTTTCTGCCATCAATCTTTTCTCCTCAAGAGCTATATATAAAGCTATTTCTTTCTTTTGGGCTTCCGTAGCTTCTGTGGCTACTGCTATTTCTTCTCGTCGTTGCGCCTGAAACGCACTTAACTCTTCCTTGGCCCAAGACAACAGTTCAGGGCCCGCCAAACAACATTCTTTTCCCATAGCAATAAATTCTTGTAGTGTTGACATTAATGTAAATCATTATTACTATATAATTACGATTACTAATATCAATCTATAAGTATACGTTGTAGGTGTGCCCAACTCAGATCACCGCTGGAACAATAGAATCTTTGCTGTTGTTGGATTGTTTCTACCAAGGCAGGAGTGTGCTTTGTTCTCTGTTGCTGACAATTCTTATCAGATCGGCAGAGAAGATGGCCGTGCGTCCCCTGTGTTGCTACAATATCAATAGCATTTCACACTACAGAACAAACGATAACTTTTATCAGAAGATTTCCTAAATTATAACGCATAGAGATGTGGATAACCTTATAAATAGAAACACTAAAGACGTGAAAGCACAACGAATGGACAGACAAGATTACCAAACAATACGCTGTTCTAATTAGCATTCGAATCTTTACAAAATTTTATCACAGACAATTCGGCTACTAATCGAACGGACGGCACCTTTGTGTTTAGCTATTAAGTAAGCACAAAAGTAGCCCAGCCATCACCCGCTAACAATGAAGACAAAAGACAGATAGAATCATAGAAAGTGTGCTTGCATAACAACAACTCCTGGACCACAGAGCAAAACGCATACACAAATCACAAACAGACAACTTAACTTGCCCATATTCGGTCCTGGTGTCTTAGTTGGCTTCTTTGGGCTGCTCGGCTGCATTTCTCTATGCTGATAGACTGCAGTGAAGGGTTACAAAGGCTGCTTCTAGTCGAAGGGAGTCTTCCATATTTTCGGATAGAATTTCTCCTTAGCTACTAATGATGTATATTATTGGCTATTTACACTAGAAATCTTGATATCCAATGCTTCGTTTAGGATTCTTTCGACGAAGTTTGATAATAAATAGTTCTTTGGGGTTCTTCCGGTGAGATCTTGGTAACGAGTGTGTTTAGATGTTTCTTCGACGAAATCTTGCTAGCAAATGTCTATACGGATGCTAGAGTGCTTTTTGCACATACCCACGGTCCACCGACATTGATATCTTGGGGCATATGACTGCCGTTTCAGAGTTTTTAATTTTAACGATGTTTTGAGAACAACATTTACAACACCACCAACTTGGTCATGGCTGAGAAGATACCTTATTTTGCTTGACTTTCCATAACTTCACTCAAGTTTACTTTATGTAGATGCCTCAGTATGTTGTGACTTTTGACTTAATTTCTCCCCTACTTTCTTGATGACATTTGATAACAATGACAATATTATCTTTGTTACAGTTTCATTCATAGTGATCTATTCACTTTGATGAGAGCCCCATAGATGCCACAGACCTGCTTCGGCTCGTCGCAAGTCAGTAGCATACTTTGTGACAAGATACGACAACAAGAGATTGAACAGTTGACACTGGTGTCCTAAGTTTCCACATTTTTTATTGAATACATTGTAGCACAACAAGTCTTCTCGCACTGCCAATTTCATACCAACCTCATTCTATCGGGTGGCACGAATATTGTTACACAATTATTATCGTGATATACTTATCGTCCTGAGCGTCGCAAAGACATTCTATTCATTTGGTAGACACAGTCATTAATCGATAACTTGCCTACTGACAAATGACAGAATTCTTCAAACTGCTGAGCTCTTTCTGGTGTTATGTTGGCCTGGATCATTGGCGATCTTCAGACTGCGATAGTTAGTGAATACTGGACGCTTTTCTACGCTTGGTTACATGCATGGCTTGATCGTTTCTTTCACATCGTAAGTTGTAATGTGCCGCATGATGTTTGACTTTTTTTCATTGCGAGCTACGATGTTTTCTCGAGCTCTCTTCTCAGCCGATTGCCGTATCTCTTTCCTTTTGTCCCCACCTCGACTTCGTCACGTGGTGTTTCGTTTATCACGTGACTGACTAATCTTTATAGTCTTAGTTCTAACTATTCTGACTATTTTCGTAATCATTAATTACTCAGACTTTTATTTTTAACTCTTAAAGATCTATAGTGGATATGTCTCGTCCTCTTTATTCTTTTTCTTTTAACTTTTTTCAAAGTCCTTTCGGCACATGGTCGATGTGAAGATTGAGCACAACCCACTACTGGAAACGCTGATCGTATTCTGGTACGAATTGGGGCTTGTCCACGTCTGATTTGAAGCAAGAGACTCGAGTTTCGCTCTCGTTTGAGTTCGTCAGTAGTGTATATCCTCGACTGGACCCAGGAATATTGAACTATAGCCTACGATGGGTGAGGGTGTGATGTTCTAGTATGATAATTTGTTCACGTCTAGCGTGAGCCGAGTGGTCAAGTGGTTACACACGTGCCTCACATGCCAGTAATCCAGAGTTCGATCCCGGGTCCTTTTGGGGAAATGCACTACTGACAGCTCAGACTAGAGCGAAAGTCGAGTCTAGTGCTTCCAATCCAACGTGGACAAGTCCCAAAAATCGTACCGAATATATATATATATATATATATATATATATATATATATATATATATATATATATAATATATATATATATGTGTGTGTGTGTGTGTGTGTGTGTGTGTGTGTGTGTGTGTGTGTGTGTGTGTGTGTAACAGTCTCCTTGTTATGGATTTAACATGTGTGCGGTTGAATACTGCGTTTAGAATGGTAATAACAATTGTTCACTCATAGTTTGTCTGAAGACAAATGTGTTTGTGCACATGTGTGCTGTGTTTGTTTCTTGCATGCCTCTGAGGTGTTAATTTTCCTTACATGTCTGTGTTATGTAGCTTTTTATTCCATGTTTCCGTAAAGTAGTCGTTTTTACCATGTCTTAGTGACGTAGTTGTTTCTTGTTTGTCTGTGTTATGTAGTTTCATGTCTCTGTGATGTACCTGTTTATTACATCTTGTGTTATGTAGTTGTTTATTGTGTGATGCACGTATTTATTGCATCCTGTGTGGTGTAATTATTTATTGCATTCTGTTTGGTGTAGTTATTTATTACAATCTGTGTGATGTGTTGTTTTTTGTTTATTGCATGTCTGTGTGGTGTGGTTGTTTCTTGCATGTCTCTGTATTGTAGTTGTTTCTTGTATGTCTCTATATTGTAGTGTTTCTTGCATCTCTCTAGAAGAGTGGTTCTCAACCGGTGGGGAATTCCCGTTCCCCCCAAGGTGAATTTTAATATTTCCAGGGGGAATTAAGATTACTTCAAGACACTTCAAGACACGATCCGATTGCTTGATACTGTTTTTCCCTCCATTCTTTACTGTTCTACGCTTCTCTGTCTTCTGAAATTCGTTTTATAACGTAAGTAGACCAGCAAATCACGCTTTATGTAGAAGTTTAGATTTGTTTTAGTATGTGTTATTAAATTTAGCTTCCATTTTTACGTATACTGTGTAGTGGCGGGGGAATTTATAGGGAGGAAATACGAAAAGGGGGGGGGGGGATGACTGAATATATGGTGAAGGGGTGCATGGGAGAAAAAAGTTGAGAACCACTGCTCTAGAAAGTTGTTGATTCTTGCATGTCTTTGCAATGTAATTATTTCCTGCATGCCTGTGTGAGATAGTTGTTTCTTGCCTGCTTATGCGATGCAATTATTTCTTAAGTGCCCGTGTTATTTAAATGTTTCTCTTTGTTTTGCATTTCAGTGTGATGTAGTTAATGTTGACATGCTACATGTTTCACTCTGCTCTTGATTGTGTCATTCAATGTTTTCAGCTATACAGGACCCCCATATCTCATATTGTAACATGGATAAAAGCGTCTGCTAGTCTGTAATGTTTTTTTAATTTATTTTTTCAGTAACACACTGTTTTCTGTGTAGTTCACAGAATACTAAATTTCAAAAGCTCTACACTATAACATTATATATATTTTCAACTGTCTCCTCCCCGACTAACCTATCTATCTATATATATATATATATATATATATATATATATATATATATATATATTATATATATATATATATATATATATATATATATATATATAGTTACGAACAGATAAAGCTAGTAGTACGACAAGGGTGTGTCTTGTCACCGGATCTCTTCTCCCTCTATAGTGAAGTAATAATGAAAAAGATCAAAGAGAAGCCAGAAATACTAATCGGATGTTATAATATAAACAATATGCGCTATGCAGATGACACAGTATTGGTGGCGGATAATGTAACAGACCTACAACAATTGTTGTACAGTATAGTAACAGAGAGCGCACAGAAAGGACTATCCTTGAATATCAAGAGCACAGTAACAATAGCGATATCAAAGAAACTGGTGACACCAAAATGTGACATAGAAATAGAAGGGAAAATTCTTAAACAAGTGGATAATTTTAAATACCTAGGGGTATTATAACATCAGACGGAAGATGTATAACAGATATTAATAGCAGAGTAGGGCAGGCAAAAGCCGCATTTCAGAAAATGAAGAGTATCTTATGCAATAAGTTACTATCAATGAAGGTAAAAAGAGTGTGCTGAAATGCTATATAGAACCAGTTTTGCTGTATGGCAGTGAATGTTGGAATGTAAATAATTAGGAAGAACTTAGAAGCAACAGCGATGTGGTTCTTGAGACGAATGTTGTGAATTCCTTGGACTCGCAGAGTAACTAACAATGATTGCCTGAAAGAGACTAATGAAACTATAACACTATATACAACAATAAGAAAGAGACAAACAGCTTTCTTTGGTCATGTAATGAGACGAGAGAAATTGGAGAATATCGTGACATCTGGAAAGATCGAGGTGAATAGAGGCAGAGGCAGACCAAGAGAAATGATGCTGGATGGATTGAGGCGGTGGCATGGATGAATATAATCAGCAAAGTTGATCCAGAACACCAAAGACCGAGATCTGTGGAGAGCTATGAACGCCTACGCCAGCCGCCAGGGCACTTGATGATGATGGTGAAAATAATGTGAGAAATTAGACATAGACATTCATGATTTCTGGGAACATTATGCGAGTTAACCTGGTAAACTGAGTGACAACTGGCAAACAATATTGGAAAAGAACAAGAAAAAGATAGTTTGGCCAAATGGCATGTTTGGGACAAGAATTCAGCCTGATCCGAGACTATGGTATGGTACTGGTGTAAGATGGTGAATCATGACTTATCACGCTTATCGGCATGACCTTTTGTGATGCTGATGACAATAATGATGATGATGATTGTGTGGTATAATAAAAACGTCCCTACCCTTTCCTATTTATGGACTCCCTTAAAAATACACAAACCCTTACAATTACTGTTTAAGTAACTTACTTAATGTAGGAGAAAATAAAACAGCGATAGACTAACCGTGGCAGCTTAATTAATTTGGCCTTATTTTGGCCTACATACCTGGCCAACAGTCGTCGACTGATTGTAAAACAAAGGCCAGTGTAGCCATTTTGGTCAGTACGACACAAAGAACAGACATGTAAAAGTTTTCCCTTCGGGGAGAAGGCATGTTGCCTTTAAAAACATGATTCTCTTCAACTATTGGTATGTTATATCTACACTATTAAAATGTATTTATGTATTACATAGACCAGTATGTTTAATTAAGAATTAGGTACAATTTTCTTAAACCAGGCTGGATGATGTTTATCAAGGAAACACATGTGGGCGCCACGCTGTAATTTTTCCTATGTTTTACAATTTCTAATCCTTATGTTAATATCTTTTATAGGCATTATGAACTTATATCTAACTAAATAGTGTTTATAACCTATGAATAGTATGTGTACTGTAGTACACAGAGTATCAACTCTCATGTCAGAAACTCTTTTCAATTTAGGAAAGACTCCTGATTCATACTTCAGAGAAGAAAACTCGTTTCTGCCAATTTCATAGTCCTATGAAAATTAACTTCTATGCAAGGGAACTATATATCCCTATCGATGCTTAGAAATCTGCAAATAATTTATGTACTGTAGAGATTGGACTTTAAAGAAACATTTTCTCAATGTAGGAGCAGACTCTTGATTTCATACTGCACAAGTAGAGAACTGGTGTCTGCCACTTTCAAATATCCTATGTAGTGTAAATGCACTGGTAAGGATGTCTCTGAACTTGTTTTATCCATGCGGGGACATACAAATGATTACGCATATTCCTGACTCTTACTTAGTCAGGGGATAAAATATTTTGCCACATAATCTGTAACTTGGAAATATAGTGCTAAATTTTAGTACCATTCTTTTGTTAACAGATTAGTAACCACTCCATATGAGGGTGAACATATAATCATTTCATAAAATAGTGTTAGGGACAGGCCATGTTTGAATATAAATTCATGAAGAATTAAAGTAAACGCGTGATGTAAATGCATGTTCGGATAGGATTCACTCCGCATCACCTCACCGTAGTAGAAACAGAAGCGAAGATTGATGTGAATAAATTGCTTGCAATATTCAGAAGACTGGACCATGCGGCATAAGTTATTCTTATAAATACCCTCCGAATAATAGCAGTCATTGGCAAAACATATCACAGCGATTACTATCCTCATGTGCTGTACGCTGTGGGGGAAAACAATGGATGTTTTAGTTCATGAAGATAATTCAAAAACCTAGGCTCCCTGCATCATCATTATGATTATTATGTATGATTATCATGTACTTAATATCAGAGAAATGTACATGTATGTTTTTTTTTCTGGTATGAGAATTTTCTTTGTTCTGATTGTTACTTTTTACTGTGGGAATATACATTTTAATGTTGCACCTTGGGACATGAGGATGTTGATAGAAGAATTCATGTGTATGTCAGTACTTAAGAAGCCAATGGCGAATAGTCTTGACCTAAGGATGATTATAGTGCCGAAAGGAAGACGCGGCATTAGAAACCACAGGGATTCTGTATAGGCTATTCTCTTCAAGTAATGAGAGAGACAATATCAACATGTTGGATGGACAGAATGACTTCACCCATCCAATAGTCCCAGTAACAACAGAACAAAATATAAGTGAGAAAATACCTTACTCACTATGAAGAGTCAGAATGGCTCTACTCAGCAATGAGGGACAGTGGAACATGGACACCCACTCCTTTCCCCTTCTCCCCTTGGTGTTTTGTATTTGTGTTTGTAATTGTGTTGTAAACCTTTTATCATAACACAGTAGGTTAATGCTAGTGTTGTATTCTTTGTCATCCCTTTTCTATAGAAGAGAAGCAGGTGGTGGTTGAATTTGGTGGGACTATATCACTAACACTGGATCCTGGGTAAACAGCCATAAAGTGAATGTCCAAAACCATAGTCTGGATCTAGCAATACCTCAATGTTTACTGCGGCGCTCAATAGCTCCATAGCGAGCAACAGATAAATTAGAAGACAACTGACGGGGTGAGTGATTAAGTCCTATTTTAGTAGGAACATCCCACATGTGGACTTCAAGATCTAATAATCTACAAAGATGAAGATCAACAGAGTAACTGACAACAGTGTATCGTCTGCTTTACGTCTGAGAAGTATCACCTATAAGCCTTATCACTCAGCAAAATCAGTGAAACTATGGGACAATCCTACAAGTTACTAAAACTAGCAACAGTGAAAGCCCTTCAACTGTTGGTTGGATTACCAAGTTAATATCCACAATGGATAAGTCTTCGAAAGAATGTCTCACAGCTGCAACAGTCAAACATGGAATTCAGCTATTCAACACTAAGTTCTGGCTCAATCAAATGGGGAGAAGACACTGAACCACATAAGCCAATACAACCAAGGTACAAACTTAATATCATCTGAAACATAACTACGAAACCAGATTACCTCAAGGTTCCAAACCCTGAACACCATCAGATAAAAGACCATATGAAAACAGCTAAATGTCTCTACATCTGCAACAAGAGGAATCATCCAATTGTTTGCAAACCTGTTACTGTGCTGGATTTATTCATCTGTGGATATGTAGGTATAGATCAAGTGTGGCCCTAGTCACAGATACTACCATGAGATGCCTCTCAGTCAATTAAAGTTCTACACTGGACTAGATAACAACGACTAATTCCTTGCCGGTCCAATGTCAGCCTAAATGCCATGGGTTATAGACTCGCGACTAGGTGGGTGAAACCTTAGTGTAAGCCAATTTGGTAGTCGGATATTATAAGCCGAGAAGCTGAATGGACGTCAACTTTTCATCAGACCTGATGATAAAGGGAATTACCTTCTGCAAAGCTTAAGTGGAACTCCTGAAGTATGACCAACCGGAGGCACCAAATTTCACAAACAGGGCACCGAGCCTAAGGCAACAGAATATTCGTGATTCTAGCCCCAAACGGAGGGGATATATGGTGTGTGATTTTTCAATTCCTGGGTTATGGAGTATAAAATAGTCACCAGCCAATTACCAGTGGATAAATATTAGGAACATAACTGAGTGCATTAATTCGGTACCCAGATAATGGGAAAAGGATCTAATCGACAGCAAAGGTGAACCCTTAACCGCACACCAGGAGAAAATTGACTCTATTAATTAATTTAATTAGTAGTACAAAATGCTGTTTATATGTTGGGTTTTGTTTTCTGAAGGTAACAGGTCAGTAGTTTTTTTTTCCCAATGGTATATAGATGGTATAGTATTTTGACACCAACTCATTATTTTTAACAATGAGAGAATGGTAAAAGGTGTCAGAAACATGTTATGTTGGGTTCTATTTACTATCTTTATTTGCCTTAATTATGAGGGAAAATGAAAGTAGACCCAATTTGTGGTTGTTATGTTGTTTGTAATAACCTGGTTTTTTTTCTGGGGTCACTGGGTACTATGTTGTAATACTGCATATCATTCCCATGCCTGTCTGAAAATGCATAGTGTTTATTACACCTATATATATATGTAACTGCAGATCTTGAGTTAATACCTGAACTGTTTGTCCAAAAGTGTTGTGTACATCAAGTAAATGTGGTGTCCAACCAGTGGTTGTTTATATGTAGTGAGCAATTAATATCCTTCTAGCATCTATAGTTAATTTAAGGGTGATGAAGTGGGAAGGGAAACCTACACACAGATGCCATTGTTTCAAGGATGGAACTCTTTCCTCCTGGGATTTGTGGTAAATATCCCGGATCACCCTGCATTCTTACCAGTGACAGAGAATCAATAAAACCCCCTAGACATTTTAACGAACCATTCTCAGGAATTAAAATCCACATCCCACAATGATGATGATGATGATGATGATGATGATGATGATGATGATGATATAAACTTGGTTCTCAGTGGCGTTGTGGTTTGTTTGTTCTCTTACCAAGCGAGTGGTCCACGTTCAAACACAATCAGTAGCAGGATTCCTCTCTCCAACTAGTACTGACTGTGGGATCGATCCAGCATCATAGAATGGGTACTTATAGCTTTATGCTAGGATGTCTGGATGGTCCTCAGTGACATAATCGTCTTCCAGTCTCAACATATGGCGGAGGGATCGTGTCGGAATTGTCTTGTAGGGACAGGCAGTGATGAGTCGCACCGCCTTGTTACACTGTGAAGTTGAATATGTTAAGGCCTAACACTATACATGAAAGTCGGCGTGGTAGAAAGGTTAAACATTATGCTTAAAAAGGTTAAACTTCCAGAGCACTGACTGCGAGATAGTGGAGTGAAACGACACACTGGTCTGTTAGACTTAAATGTTCCCAATTAGAAAGCAATGGTAAACTATTGAACGTGAAATTGCCTAGTAAATCAGCCAATAGTGGAGGGATATGTGTATGTGTATGTGTGTTTTTTTTTTTTTTTGGGGGGGGGGGGGGGGGTGAGGGTGAGGGGGTGATTAATTGCCACGTCTCCAACGGACGAGCAATATGTTGAAACTACACATACTAGTGGCAATTTCTACCAATTGTGTGCCTTTAAATTAGCTGGCCTTGTGTTGATGTACCAGTGTTCTTTCTCTGAGATGTTCTTGTCATTTGACGACGATCTGTTCGTATCACGGTGTGCCTATAGCATTCAGTCATTAAATTGTCTAATGTTTTTACTCTTTACTTCATTCTTGCTATGTGTCTAATTCTCTTCATGAGCTCCACTTTAGTGATTTTGTCATATCATTTTAGTTCTTCTATTTTGCGCGTGCAGAAATGAATGACTTGTAGTTTATCTGTAATGGTTTTAGTGGTTCACGATGTTTCTGAGCGGTACAGTAATACCGATTTAATGTTAGAATTAAATATTTGAACTTTGATGTTAAGTGTAATGTCATTTGTCCTCCACAAATTTCCTTGCGTTATAAAAGCTCATCTTGCCTGTTGTACTCTTATGTTGATATCATTAACTGCTCCCCTATCTTTGTCTACATTGCCATCTCGATTTACTTTTGGTGTCGTGTTTAATTGTTCTAAAATTATTCATGACGTAGTCAGCATGTGATCACAGAACACACGATTATGGCCCCGCAGTGAAGACACCTAAGATACAACGTTTTCGCAGCAAGTGTATCCACCCAATTAACGCCACCTAAGTGCCTATCAAAAACCAGCCTGCTGTGTCTTAAAGATGGCTGGCTACTAGAGGCCATTTGCAGGTCGGCACTGCCGTGCTCATGAAATACTCTTCAGACCCAGACACCATTTCCTTCAAAGTGGGGCTCTAATTAAATTTGCCATGGATTTTACTGTAATGGGTACTAGCCAAGGGCTAACTTGACCGGTCATTCTCATGTTTTTCTCCCTTCTCCCCCTCTTATGTTATTCTCCATTTTTTTTTAATATGAAGGGAAGAACAGATGCATGATAACAAAAATCTTCAATAACAGTTCCAGTACTTCAACTGGAGACTGGCTTGGTTTCCAAAGAACGTCTTCCATTACTGATGGATACCTTCATAAGTGCCGCTATCGCCATCCATTGAACACGCAAGGAGAAACTTTGCCCAGTGCACGAACTTTGTAGCGTCGTCGAGTACTCCGATGCGTATTTACAACAATCACGTGCACTATAAATATTTTTGTGTGCGTAGGTTGTCTAATTTTGAACTTTAGTCTGGACAGTGGCCCATTCGACGTAAAACATTTAACTCCTATGTTAAATGGATACTGTTGAAGGGTCAGAAACACGGAGAACGACTAAAAGAATTACTAATAAAGAAACACACACCCATCAGTTGGGATTCAAATGGTATGACCGAATCACCAATGTAGACCTTTCGGTCGACCTGGAAGCCCACGTATATTTTAAAATAATCTGCCTCGACAGCGATTCGAAAACTGGATCTCCAGAACGGCTGGCAGGAGTGCTGCCACTCCGTCACCGCAGCCCCCCCCCCCCCCTCCCCGCACCTCATGTATGTTTAATAACAGTATATAACGTGAAACATACAAGTGGGAACAGTATAAACACAATTTAAACAAACAAAACTAGACTAGTTGCATGTCATCTACAGGACGTGCAATCAACCCCAAAATGTATTAGATGTTTGTTATTTCCTATGAAATGTTAAATGACAGTATTCTGCCATTTGTTTTCTAAAGGGTCAAAACCTCATACCATCAAAATCATCGCAAGGCGATCTGATTCCAAATCGCCCTCGGCTGATTTCGAACCCCTTGACTCGGTATGTAGGGGAATTTTCAAAGCAAATTTAACTGACTCACAACCACAGAAAAGGCATTCGATTGGGTAGATAGAAACAAGCTGTGGGAAATCCTTAAACAATATGGAGTGAGTACACATCTAACAAACCTATGTAGAAGTTTATACAACAAGAGTGAATGCATAGTGAGAGCAACTGGAGGACACTCAGAACCCTTCACCATAAGATCTGGAGTACGACAAGGTTGTGTCCTGTCCCCTCACTTGTTCATAACATATATAGACAACATATGTAAAGAAACCAGCCAAGCAGAGACAGCAAGAATACCGCATGACGAGAACACAGAAGAATAACCATCTGCAAATCTAACCATTAGAGAACTTCTGTTTGCGGACGACCAAGCACTAATAGCAAAATAAGAAGCTGAATTACAAGACAACATGAATAGTCTAAACGAAATGTGTAGGGAACATAACATGAAAATTAGCACAAGCAAAACAGAGGTAATGACTATAACTAAAGAAGAACAAACAACAACAATTCACCTAGACGAACATCCTTTGAAACAAGTAAAGAGTTTAAAGTACCTAGGAAGTATAATATCATCAAATGGCAGATCAGAAGACGAGATCGAAAATAGGTGCAATAAGGCAAATCAACTCA